>JAMKCH010039472.1:0-32838 GCA_023653785.1 Ophioderma brevispina | reverse complement strand
ACCAAATGTGCGTATACGCTGGCAAATCCTGCAAAGATTGTTTCTTCATTTCCGTGTCGGCTTCAATTCTTGAGGCGTCATCCCAAGGATTTCTCATGGGATTGCAATCGAGGGATCTTGCTGGTCCATTGCCATGCGCTCAATCCCGTTGTCTTCCAGTTACCGGTTGGTGACATGAGCACGGCCTCAACTGTTTGAATGCGAGGTCGCCACTTCTGGAAGATCCTTTAACACCCCCCGTCCTGCCGAAAATTCACTCTGTATCCGGGTAGCCTTTGACGTTACTCCTAAACCTTCTTGCCACCTCTCTTACAGGTACCCCTTCATCTAGAAGGGTGCAGACGTTGCCCCTTTCTCAAAATTTTTCATGCGCGCAATCTTTAAAACCTACCCATACAGCACATGCAACATTCCAAACCCAACACAGATCAACCAAAAAAACCGAAAAAAAAAAAAAAAACCAAACTGGCAATGACTTTTGGGGGGCCTTTTAATCCCCACCTAATTTCACAGTAAAAGAGATTATGTAAAATCTCTACGAGCAGCCCTTTTGCTTTCAATGTTATTAATGTAACCACACACGGACAGACACCAGCCGTACGATTCACCTGCTCAGAAATGTGAATGAAATGTTTAACCGTACACCTTGAAATCAAACTTCTACGTTTCAGTTTCAGGAAAAAAATGTGCAACTTTTTCCCTTGCATGAACTTTATAAATGGCACGATTTCAATGGTAAAACATGTCTATCGGGCACAAGATAAGTTGCCATTTTGTGCGTAAGAAATTTGCTGCATCCATCAGTTTTGAATAATAAAATACATTAAATACTTTTGGAGTTACGTAATCAGACGGGACTTCGTTTTTTGCTGAGTGGATATTAACGCTAACAGTGATAGCGCCTTAAGCATCTGCCACCTACATCTTTGCATTTTCCTAAATGGTCCTATTGGTTGCCCATACTCATGTATAGAAGCAAAATCAGATATTTCAATAACCGATTTATATTATTACTTTTTTTATTGATTTGGATGTGAGCTAAAATATCGCTGCATTTAATCAGCTTCAAGATTTCGATCCGTCTATAAAAACAAATCTGAATGCATTCCCATTTGAATTAAAAGATTGACACAAACATAGAATATTAGTTTGAACTCCTGGAAACCATTACCATAAACCTTACCTTCTTGAACAAATTTCCGTAAATATTTTGAGGAAATGGGTCAAAACTTCAACGATTGAGAAAGGCTCCGGCATTGGGCCGATGAATGAAAAGCAAATAACAACAAAACGGCGTTTGTCTTTAAATATAGCCCGTTTGTTCATGTCGCGAGACGACACGTTTGACGATGTTAAGTGGGAACCTAAAATGATTTTCACATGTCATCCCTTAATCACCGTGTATTGGAACATGTTGAAGGATCCGTGACCAGACATAAATGCAGGTTGTGTTACAACTGCTTAAGGGTACTTAGCGTATATAAAGTACACAGTTAGAATTCGTTCGCCAAATGATTAAATGTTCGTATAAACTCGAATGAACCCATATTTATTTCCTAAAGGAAAGGCTTCACGAAATGTGGTCGTTCTTCAAACTTCAAAGAACCCTAATATGGATCTCACCAACATTCTAATTTTTTAAGTTACTATATCGTTTACGTTAGTTAAGGTTGTTCGTTAAAGAACCGTCAGTTTAGATACATTTAAGCATGTTAAGCCAATGGGCTGATATCAAGACTGTTTCGGTTTACCTACCTCATTTTCCTTGCTTAAAAATTTGTCGGCATTCCTTGTAAACTACGTTCGAAAGAGCAGTTTCTAATGGTCTTTTTTAATTTTCTCGTGCCAAATCCGAGTTATACCAATTTGAAAAAATCACCAATCAATAAGGGCGTCGAACAGAAATCTACGTTTTGCCACTTTCATTGTCACTAGTGCTAACAGCAAAATTCCTACTCACGGTGTAACCAGGAGCTTAGGCTACTCCATGTGTACTCTAGCTCTACTTCTACTCCAAGGGTAACCCATTGATGCATTAATTGATGCAGTACCCGTACCTACAAGTACTTGCGAAGTACAACAAGGCCACTGGGTGTATAGCAGCTATGTTTACTTAGCAGTACCCATCCGATAGTGTCCTTTACAGTTGGCCTGCTAGGTGCTTACAGTACGCATGTAACCACCATAGTGAGTAACCCTTTTCAGCTACTCCACGGAGTACCTTCACAGGTACTCCCCTACCCGCTGCCTAGTAGGCAGCACTTTTGGACCATAGAGGGCGCCCAACATTCTATTGTTGTTTACGATTTCTGATCATTTTCAAGCTTAGTAACATCAATATTTGAGTTGAGTATCACCCAAAACCCCTATATATAACAGTTTTTATAACATATACATATGTGACCAAAATGTAATAATGGATAAAATTACTAAAACCATACATCCACAAGAGCCAAAGCTCATTTGCTGGGATAACCATTCAGGTACTCCCTCATGGGTTGACTAGTGGTTAGTCTACTGCTGTGTACTAAGGTGGATGATTACCCCACTTTTTCGTCCGGCGATGTGGTACCCTGCAGTGGGGTACTGCATGGTACTTACAACATCTACTTCACACAGGTACGCCCCTGAAGACATTGTTTTGTAACTTTTTCAACTCATGAAACACTCAAAATCCTTAAATAATAGCAAATTTTAATTTGTTTAATTTAAAAATACCATTTTAATGGTATAGACGAATTTTGAATCTCTTCGAGTCTCTAGCACTATTTTTCCTTTTGGTAGACTTCTCATAAAACAAGGTGAAAATTTATAGAAAATAAAAAAGTAAAATAATTATTTTACTATTTATGGCAGTCAAATAACAGATACTGATAACTTAAGGCCAAAACTGACAAAAAAAATATACATTAGAACTTTTTAGGGAGCATATGGAACTCTTGCCACGCCGACTTAGAAGAAAAACTCACTTGCAAGTTTGCGTTCTTGAAAACAAATAGTTATATTACACTGCTTGATGATTAGAAACATGAACTTAATTATTGTTTGATTTTTTATTCTTCAGTATGAGTAAATAAAATCCAAACTTTCATTTTGAACAATGAAAAATGCGAACCAATGGTCTGTCTTGCAATTGTGGCGTGATAGAACCGGGAGGCAAAGTTACCCTGATGTGTACAGTCCGGGCCAAGTGGGGGTTGATTTTATTCAACAATGTTCAATGAGTAGAACTTGGGTTTGGCATATCATCGCTGGGCAGCAAACCCCTATGCATTTAGACATTTGAAATCACACGCCCTAATGTAAAAAGAGATGCCCAAAAAAAAAACTCCTATAATCTCATCAAAACGGCTGCAACTAAAGACATATGCTAAGTATCTGATATCATAATTTGTTTTTTCTTTTCCATAAGGCACACGCTCCGGTGCCTTATGCTTTTATTGTTTTTTTACACCAGAACAAAACCATTAGACAATTTACACACCAAGAAAACATAAGTACACGTCAAGCCGTCATAGTATCGGTACCCTACAAAGGTATCAACAAATTTACCGTATATTCAAGAAAATACAATGCAACACCAGCATGTCCACTGTCTGTTCCAAAAACAACAAAACAAACCCCCAAACAATAGACATTGCATTCTGTTTTCCATATATTACAAAACATAAATTGGTAAACAGTCTATTCTATAAAGTAATTGCTTTAGTTTTTTAATGTCTTTGAATTACGCGAACATGCGTTTTGATGGTCTCTAGTGAATAATGCACATATACATGAGCTTTTGAAAGTGGGACCAATTTCCACATAGCAGCGTCCTGGATTTTGAAGGTCAAATGTACATAGGATTTTTTCTGGCTGCCCATCGACGAATATATTGCAATTAAAAACAATCTTAATAATAATTAATAATAATAGCAGAGATTATTAAGCGCCTTTGCTATGGCCTCGAAGCGCTTTCACAAATGTTCGGATCCTGGTGGCCCAACCATACATGTACCATAAACCATTTAGATCATTTCAAGGGATGCACAATCGGGATCAGTCGCTTTCCCTATCAGCAACATACATCGAGATAACCATCGCATCCGGGACCAGCTTCCCGCAAATATCGCAATGGGTAAATCGAACAACCAGAAGCCGGTTTAAAATTTCTTGTCCATGGAATTACAAGATAGCGGAATCTCACAGGGCTCGAACGCACGCCTATACGCTTGGATGAACATACACTGGAGTCGAGCGCTTAACCGATTGAGCTATCTTTGTCCCCATAAATTGCTCTTGGAATGATATATACTTTACAAGATTTTCCTTTTATATTTTGAGACTAAACCACTACAAGAAATGAGAAAACGTCTTTTTGAATCGGCCTATAAGACGATCTAAAACTATCCTTTGACTTGAACCTTTTAATGGTCCTTCAACTACTTATAGAATTACCTTAACAAGTTTTTCCGAGAGCAATTTTATAGCAAAGTTTCAGTATAGCAGCTCAAGAACCATTTAAAATTAATTAAAAGAACTTTTTCTATTGAGTTGCTATTGAGACCAGACAAGAACTCTTTTGATTTTTTTTTATAACAGGGTAATTTTTTCATTTTCAGACTGCTTTATCTATGAGTTATTACAAAAATCTTTGTTCCTAATTTCCATAAATTTGCCAATAATACACTCAACCAGTAAAACTGCAACAAATAGTTTTCATAACCATGAAGCGTACCCTTAATTTTGAGAGAAGTATGTGATCCTGACGCACCCTATAGCATGTCTCAGTAGCATTGTATTTCACCTGTGACAGGCAAATATTTCCAATACTCCCTCATACACCGTTTTTAACCTCATAGGTTTCTATGGTAGCGGAAACAATACTTCCACGTTTTCCTGTTTAATTTTCACGAATGGTATCGGTGACACATATGTTTTTATGGAATTCTTGAAAATTCCTATAACGCTGGGATTGTTTGTCCAGAATAGGAGAAATATGGAGGTTTAGAGTTAGACTTGTTGAAAAATCTATGAGCAAATTGAAATATTGGTGATAAAATAGTACGCAATGGCATCACCCATTATGTAGAAAATATATCCATTAGAATGTTTGGGCTTATTTTCCAATAACATATGGTACGTTTTGCTATAGCCGAGACCTTTAAGGGGTTGCGATATGATGGATTTTTAGTGAATCTTTCCCTTTGTTTTAAGAAAGAGTAGCCATAGCTTTTTCGTTAAAGTCCGTTATTATAAACAATCCAGATAAAACCAAAAATATTACCTAATAGTTTTTTGGCACTTTTTGGATAATTTTCCATCTAGCTATATCCTGTGTCAGAGCAAATTATGGTTTTCCTTAAAAATCCAGAGTGTTATACATATCTCTATAAAGAATGGGCAATATTGAGGGCGCTATAAGATACACATTTTGATATTTGTAGACCAATGGCAAGATTTTTCGCATTAGATTTTTTTCTGATTTTTACAGGTGGGCATAACTCTTGCTGGTCCCTACTTGTTCAATTGGCTAAATTGTGTCTTCACTGCTTACATTGTTTTTAAAATTTATTGATTTTTTAGTTTTTTTCTCTTTTTTCCCTTTTATAATTTTTAGTCATGAAAATGAGTGAAAAGACACTTAAGTTGGTTTAGAGTCTGATTTCCTTCATCCCCTCATTTTTAGGCCAAGTGGAAAAAAATAATCCTTACCAAGTGTTGGAAACACCTTCAAATATTATTAACGCATTCAGGAATTCTTAGAAACCCCCGATACTTGTCACTTTTGTACCATCAGTAGCTATGGCCTTCCTCTTTCGAATTCCTTCTATACCAAAATGAGTAAAAGATTGCCAACATATGACGTGAAGAATACGTCCAAAGACCGTGATCTCAGAAAAATTAAATTTTCGGTAGACCCAGAATGCAAAATAGTCGAAAAGAAATTTATCACCCCCAACTAATATTACGCCTTAAATCATCGCTGATTTGTGTAACAATTTCCAATGTGCGATTCCTATGTCTGCAGGAAACCCACAGAGGATCAATAACCAACCACCGCCCAACCATACAGGAATGGTCCTTGGCCATTGAGAGAACCACATCGACAAGATGAAGTGCTATATGTGAAATCAGGCACCACAGTAGAGGAAACCTCAATGTCTGATGACAACAATCGAAGTCCTCACATTGAGCTCAGCTCTGGCATAGTTTACTCCGTCTACAAACCTCCATCACTAGACTTCAAGCACCCTCAACTCCGCCTTGGGAATTCCACCAAACCTCACTTCTTCATTGGCGATTTCAACAACCATAGTAACCCATGCGGGCTACACGAAACTAAAAAAGGACGGACAAGCGGTCCGAATAATGTAGACAACATCTACGTCTCCATCATGACGCTAAGCTGCCGCCATCATTACATAGTGCCCGTTGTGAAGAGAGGGTTTACAACCCTGATCTACAATCATCGAAAAAATAATTTGTACACCTGATGCAATAATTGGAACATTCCATGTTCACAAATGAGATCTAATTTTGGAAGTCATTGTTTCTTTTATAAAGCAGAGGTCTGCCCCTTTTAAAAACCAATTCTTCCCCCTCCCCATCAATCAATGTTGGGCCTGGCTAGCTGTTTGACAACAATGACTGATTCGGGTCAACATTGAATTGGGGGAGAGGGGTCACCTTTCCCTAATCGGTCACAGTGATCCAACTTTTTTTCGAGGAATTGTAGCTATTATTAGCAACACATCTCTAATAATCCTAATAATCTAATAATACTATAATAATCCACACCGACATTTATTATAGCGCCTTTTCCGATAGGATACAAGCGCTGTTGCCTATTATTATTACGCTGCCTTCAGGAAATCGTCCACAATCATTTTCGTTCCGCTTCATCTCGGCCGGCAGCAGGCCAAGCGCAGAATCCTATCAGCACTTAGATTGTATTATCCCCCATAACAGCTACTCCGAATATCGCTTGGGGTCGACGAGCAAGGAGGTAAGTGTCTTGGCCCAGTGGCACAACACTTGGGCCACAGCGGGGCCGAACTCACACCTTTGATTCATGAGTCCGCCAGTCATATCCACTGGACCACATGTGCCCTCTAACCTGTGTAGCAAGATTGTTCTGGATCCTGGTTTCCACAAACCCAAACACCCAACCAACTGGCCCACCAACTGCTTCTCAAATGGCAAGTGCAGCAAGACACCCAAGAAGATCAAACTTCAAACAACTAGCCGTAAGAGGTTTATGTGGGCGACCCCGGTTCACCACCCCGCCCCCTTCAACACTGGACGAATTGGAAATCCGGTATTGGCTAAACTCAAAACCAGAAAAGCATTAGGGCCCTTGGCCAACATCTTCACTGAGCAGCTGAAAAAATCTCGGCCCAGTATCAAAGGAATGGCTTCTTTGAGCTCTACAATTGCTGGCCTTATTTTTCCCAAAAGTTTTCCCAAAGGATCTGGAGGAAAGCACGTTATGGCACTCCTAACGAGCCCCTGGGAAAAATCCATCCAATCCCAAGAGCTACAGACATATCACTATAATCACTCCTCAGTCATTCCTACAAGCTCCTTTGACTTTGAACGTCTCCTTCTCAATCATAAATAAATAATCCGCACTCACCTGTGATAGAGACAACCTCATAACCAGAAAACAAGCATGTTTGCCCCGGCCCAGGCAATCAAAAACACAAAGCCAAGTACTCAACCCTAACTCAACACATTGAGGAATGTTTCGAGAAGGGTAATGGTAACCGAAGCTGTTTGTTCGTCGATATCTATCCCACAGCTTACACCTGTTAAATCCACAAGATGCCCTACTCTCCAATAAGAATTCTGAAATCACCACGGAACACAATCCGCTTGACTGAGCTTATCAGAGGATTGCTGGCAACAGCAGGATGTTCCTTTGTTTTCAGGCTAGGAGCGAAGAAAAGCCGATGTCGTAGGCCCCCTCCTCAAGAATGGTCCTACCCCACAAGGAAAGTGTGCTAAGCACCTCTCCTGTCACATCCGTCCAACGACCAACCTTAGGAAGTGCAGAACCTGTCGTTTTTTTATGCAGACGATCTTGGCATTAGTGCACAAGATGCATACTTCACAGTTGTTGAAGAGAGACTCTCCAAAGTCTTGGATGAACTCACTCCTTTTATGAAGGAAAACCATCCCTACGTGGGTGCAAAAATCCATTCTAAGGCGACCAAGGGTTGTGTCTTCCCCGTTTACCCCCGCGCAAAAACCGTTGAAGCCAAACGTCAGCTTAAAAAGTTCCTACCTGGTCCCTGGAACCCCCTGTATCACTGTGATAAACCCTGTCCTACCTAGGAAGTTCCCTTGGGAACTCGCACTCTCTCTTAATAGACCCCCATGAGAAGACGAAGAGTAAAGTAATTTCACGCATAAAAAACATCTTGTAACAAACTTGCACACGATGGGTGCCTCGCCCACATACCCTAAGAATCGACGGCACTTACCCTGGTGCTAGCAATATGTTGCAGAGTATTCTTGCCCTGAGGGAAAGATCAACCCCATGCCCAAGAAGCTTGATTTTCGCGTTTAAATTCAAAGAAGCCTCCTGCCTCTCCTGGCCGGGCTTATCACAGGATGCCCTCCGTCCAACACCAAACGGAAAACTTATGTTAATACGTCCTAACAGGAATTGCTCCACACCAGACGTCCGTCGTAGCGTAGCGAGCATTCAAGAGCGAGCTTCTGCCAAGTATCTAATGTGAAGCACCCTATTTTCCTGACAGATACCCTGCTGCCAACCCCTAAAAATCCCAGAGAGATTTTTCTTTTAAGCAAAGTCCCAACCTCTTGAAACACGTTCTCTACTCTAAAGAGATAACATTAAGAGGAGTGCGCCTTGTGGAAATAAAGACTTGCCATGCAACCAAGTAACATCCATGGGTATTGAAACCTGGTGGAGCCATCTACCCACCCTTGGAGCGCCCTCCCTCATGGGCTGAATGGCGATGCCTCAGTAGATTGAGAACCAGAATTTGGCGATCTAAGGTTTTTCTTTCTACTTTGCGAGTGGCATGGGGGGCTACCTGGAAAGCCGAATCATAAAACGCTAACCTGTGACTGTGGAAACGACACCACAGACCAATGGAACATCTCTTTCTCTACATCTCTTGGTCTGCCCACTGCTGGGAGCAACAATGCAGAAAACAAGGACCTTGCGGAATTTCAGTGAAGCAGCCAGACTTGTACCCACCTCACTCTGGCCTGGATCTATTTGAGAACTACAATGTTTGTGGGTTTTGGGGGCACGATGAGAAGGAAAAGATGGTAAAACTAAAGATGGATTTTTCTTAAAACATAATGTTTAAATAAATGTACGGCTTATTGTGATTGGGCGGTCAAAATACTCTTCAACAAAACTTAAATGTAAAGTTTTCACTCTTCAAATTGTTAAAAGGTATTGCAGCTTCTGAAATTTATGCCCACACGATGGTTAACAAAGATGTCCCCCCTGTGTAAATGTGAACATTGGTACAAATGTGAACAATCCTTTTTCTTTTCTTCAGAACCAAAAACAAAAACCGTATAATTTGTTTACCAACACGATTACTTCTTTTCTATTCTAAAAAACTATTACTTTCTACTTACGTCCCTATATGGCCCAGGTTTTGGTAATTGTTGTGTTGACGTTTAATGAGATTTTAGTAGTTCAAGAAGGGACAAACAGTTTTGCTTCAAAGACCACTCCCGCATTTTTTGTTTAAAAAAAAAAAAATTGTTTCTTTTAAAGTTTAAAGATTTTGTTTTTAAACAAAAACATTCAGAAAAAAAAAAAAAAAAAAAAAAAAATCGGCAAATTTTAATGAATTTAATATTGAAAAAAGTGTTTCAAAAATGCAATATTTAAAAAAAAAAAAAATCCCCCTTTTTTTTTTAACGTTTTTGGTTTTTTTATTTCTTTCTTTTTTTCTTTTAAAAAAAAAGCCGCATTTTTTTCTTGCAGTTGCATAATTGGTCCACAATTGTTTTTCTTTGGAAGACAAACTTGTTTTTTTTTTTTTTTTTTTTTTTGCCTTAAAAAATTAAAGGTGAATTATATCACAGTGGTAATCTGTTTTAAAAGAGGACGTGTAATAGAGGTGTGGTTTTTCCTGGTCTCCTGTTACACAAATCAACCCTGACGTGACATGAATTTGTTCAAATTTGTCAACAAAAAAACAATGCCTAATTAATATTTAACGTTAAACAAAAAAAAAAAAAAAACGCTCTCAGTTTAACAAAAAACAAACCCCAGAATGAAAAGTTTGTTGAAATGATTGCGGTAATATTTAAAAAGGTCACTTTTTTTGAGACAAAATCTGACATTTCAAAATAAAATCAAATTAATTTTTTTCACAACCATCAAATGTCACACTTAATAATTAATTAAAAATTATAAAACTCGGGGCCTATTCCCTTGAGGAAGGTCCACTGTATAACATGATTTTTTTGAATTTTTAATTCGAAATAATCATTTTTTTGTTTTTGCCGGTGTTTTTACTCCAAGATTAAATGCTTACACAAAAAATAAATAAATTAAAAAACAAAACAAAAAAAAAAACAGGATATTAGATGCCCACTGAAGTCCTTGCCCTATAATTACGAAGTGTTCTAATTTCGGTACAACTTTTCAACCTGGGTTAAGTAACGTGCTTTAAAAAAAAAAAACAAAAAATAAAATACCAACTATTTTTTTTGTTTCACCAGATAATATTGCCCTTGGCCCAAACCTTTCGATGGATATCCGCTGTCTTGGGCCCCAAACACAGGGTTTCCCTTTTTTGCTTAAGAAGTGCCTGCATTTCATAATTATCCTCCGTTGGCCCACTTGATTTATTATGACATATCTTAAAACCACAAAATAAATATCGGTTAAGGGTGTAATATGTTATCTTCTTTCAAAAAGCCTGACCAAACCCTATTATTTTTGTTTTTGCCCAAGCTGAGGTTTTGACCCCATTTTGCATCACACTATAAATCAATTCTAATTTCTAATGGCTTATTGGAATTTGACAAGCATACTTCATCGCTTACTAACCTATATTATTTTGCTAACAACCACATCATAGCATGTTTTCTAGGACCTAATAAATAGCACGCACAGTGAATGCCTTTAACAACACATTTTTTTTTTTTTTTAAATTTAAATCAGAAAAAATCAGATATCATATCATATTTTTTCATATGCACCATGTTACATATTGACCTAAAGACTAAAACAACATGGCAATCGAATAATGTTAACACCCGGCAAATGCCCACCAGTAGCAATAGTGTGCCATTGATTGGGGGTATAGTGTAATGAAAATTCCCAGCTATAAAGTCTACACAAAGTACACATTCTTCCCGGGTTTTTGTGTTTTTTTTTTGTTTTTGGTCATTCTGTTTATTAAAAAATTAACTTTTCTTTTATTTATTTTTTAATTGTTTTTGTTTTACTGTTTTAATATTTTAAAATATGTTTTTTTTGCTCGTTTTTTCCTCATTTTTCGTATACTTCAACAGAATTTTTCCCCCCTCGTGTCCATTCTGAGAGGGGTAGACTTTTCATATAGAAGTCCCACCAGGAATGGCAAATTGAGGATTGCCATTCATTCCATCAGCGCTACTGCACAAGTCAAGCGGCCAAGAAAATCCCAAAATTTACACAAATCGTAACGAAAAATACTGATTTTTTTAAAAATATATTATGTTATCATTAATATTTTCTTATTCCCAAACCATCGGATTTGGAGACTGAGCTTTCACTTTGCCTATGAATAACGCAAGACGACGGGGTCGCATATGGGCCATGGGAATATCCATGGATGATATAAAATGGATCGATTAAACCCAAATTAAAGGAGTTGCAAAAATATTGGGCGAGACTTGCTCGAGGTTTGTAAATTATATACTAATTGGGCCACGTGTTTTTATTTGGCCTGTCCTGTCCCTGTGTGTTTTCTGTCCATGTCCCGCCCCTTTTTCTCGGAGGGGTCTTGTGTCGTGACGCTAACGAATCTTGGCCTTTGGGTAGGGTGACTGGTTTGTGCTTGGTCTGGCCAGATCACGTTCGATTGGTTAGCGGATACGTGCCCACAAGCCGCGTAATCGCAAAAAAACCAAAAAAAAATTTTTTTTTTTTGTTTTCAAAACAAATAGATCTTGTAAAAAGCCAGGTGATCGCGAAATTCGGGGCCGCTATTAATTTATTTTTAATCATTTTTGGGTAAGCTGCTATATTGAATGAGGCTTGCCACCATCGTCTCAGTGCCACCTCTTTCGCGTTACCTCATAATATAATTATGTAAAGTTTCCTATATAAGCCTACATTCCCCCCCCAATTCATGATACGCGACTTCACACTGGCCAATTAACCTTAGTCCCTAACTTTGCATAATCTGCAGCTGACAGGCTCTGATTCGCAACAAACAGTTTAGAGAGCTTACAAAATTTTGTTCAGAATGTTAAAAAGGGCCTGTGAAGTTTACAATCCATTTTCGCTACGTGGTTAATCAAAAGGAAATACAGAGCAGTGATACAGCTATAAAGACAGGCAGCTTTCATGTTTGACCCGGACAACTGACTTTCCGATTACTTGACAACTGGGAAACTTTGACGCAATAATCATGCCTGGATTTTTTCAAGATTATAGTTAGCCGTCTGATATTTTATAATTGGACATACCCAGTGGCGGTGACAGCCAGGGAATGGGGAGGGACAGGGAGAGGGCATCACCCTATGGTATTTTAATGACGTGCGTGTTTCAAAGTTTTTGGCATGGAGTGTACCTTGATGTATTGATTAAGAACTCCGACATTTTTGCAATCCTAACAGTGATGTTTTGCGGGGCAATCGAGCCGGGGGGGGTCAAACAAACATCGCAAACCCCGAATTAGCTTGCTAGCAATGTAGTAATTATGGTTGTAAAATTACCTGAATTTTCCTGAACATTTGTCACAACTGACTTCAAGCTTACATTTAATTTCATTGTAAACGTAAAAGAGCATGATTTACGATACAATTGTGAAATCGTATTTTTAAGACATAAGTACGTCTTTCAAATTATTGTGGGGTTGGGCATGTAAAGTACGGTATTTCTCAGAAGAAATGAATTTCAGAAATGCAAAATAATGACATAATGGTGATAAAACAAACAAATCAATAAAAACGTTACATCCTTCGCCTCGTTTTTATGTGTACATATTTTTTACTTTCAACACACCAGAGTTTAAATTTGGTTGATTTTACATCACACTGGGATAAATTCTTTTTTGTTGAATCTGGATATATAGCCGAATTGGAAATCTTACTGTTTTAGATAGTTATACCAGAGGCATTCAGCCCCCCCCCCTCCCCCCCCCCCCGTCAATAAATATCAGAACGTTCAACCACAACTTTGGCCTGAATTTTCGCGCGCTCTTGGCCTCTTTGGAAGCAGGTCCCACCAAGACGTTTTAAGGACTTTTTGGCTCCCCTGACTTCGATTGCCTCTGCATTTGGTCTCGTTTAACACTTGTTGGAGCAGGTCAAACCGCGGCGACGTAATGAAACTTTGGCCCCTTGCATGGTTCATTTTTGCCTTGGTTACGTTTCGTGTTGATTTTAGCTTCCTGGAAAATGTATACGTATGTACCCTCATCACCAAATACTGAACTGAAAAATATTACACAAAATGTTCATCCTTTAAAACCAATGTTACAATACCTGGTACCATATTTCCCATTACCGAAAGCAACTTACCTACTTGTTTAATACGAAAATTTGGTATGTTGGATAAATAACCATTAGAAGTATAGAAATGCCCTGGCCCAGTTTTGAATAAACTTTGTCCTGGAATGCGTTCAAGAAACCATGAAAGAGTAGATGATCCCGGATAAATGCCGACAAGTATCACTGGTGCATATTCAGGAACAACGAGACATGATTGTGGGAAACTACCGAGGTATTAAGCTCATGTACTCATGTATCACAGCATGAGAGAGTGATGGGCAATCAACTGAGAGAAAGCGTTAACATCAGTGATGAACATTTGGATTTATGAAAGGGGCGTCAACTACAAGCTATATTTTGCACTCAACAGTGGCGGAAAGTTCAGAAGAGGGACAGCAAAGAGCTTTCAATGGAGATCATAGACTGGTCGAAGGGTTTCTGGTAGAAGTACCGAGGAGAACTGCACTTGTGCATGCGCAGCACAGAGGCTCCTGGAGAAATACATCAGACAGAAGGATGTGTACCATCGGAGTAATGAGTGCGCAGCATTCACCAGTGAATCCTTCAAGGCATAATTTGGACTCATACCAAGGCTCAGCCCATTTCTTTTTGTAATAAGCATGGACGTGTTCACAGAGGACACGGTGGACACCAGGAAGGAAGCCCCATGGCTAATATTGTTTGTAGTCTTGTATGACGTATAGAAGAACGAGCTGGAGGACGAACTCTTGTGAAAAATGGAGAGGACGCGCTGGAGACGGAAGACAAGATCATAGCACGGGATCAAAGACAGAGTTCATGTGCCCAAATTGAGAGTCTCAAGGCAGTGTCGAGATGCAATCCAGCTGCTTCCGCTTCCGGAGGTCATGAGTTCAAGTACCTCGGACATGTCGGAAGTACTCGCAAAGTGATGGAGGGGTAGTGTGCCTGAAATTCAACAAGGAACTCGGAGTGATAGAACACTAGAAGAAACATAAGGAGTCATATACACACCACTGTCCATGGGGCGACATGCCAAGAAAATTGAAGTGACAGAACCTTATGGTGAGATGGTCCCATGCGGTCACACTAGAAAAGATCATGGGAGAAATGATGAAATCCGAGAGAAGCTCAAGTAGAAAACATAAGATAGATTCACAGGAGGCGCAGTTATCTGAGATGGTTTGGTGATGTGAAGATGAAAGAGCAGAATTATGTTGGAAGAAAACAACTGGAGATTGCAAATCTGAAAATGAAGGAGAGGAAGACGAAGAATCAGCAATGGATGGACTGTGTGAATAACGACATGCAAGCATATGAACTACGGAGGCTGATGTCCCCTAACATATAATATCTGGAGAAGGATTGTTTCTGCCCAGCAACCCCATCAAGTGGGAAGTACTAGGAACGGCCTATGAAGAAGTTGAAATATAGAAAAATTAGCATTAGTACACGTTTGCGCCGAGGAAAAAAGTACTCACGAATTTTGTAATAAACCTTATAATATAAAAATATCTATATAATACCTTAAAAATCCAATAATTAGTCTTGCATAAAATCTTTAATTACAGCTAAATCTCTAAATATTTTTTGTAGATCCACTGGACACTGTAGCATGTATTGTTAAAGGTAAGGTAAAATAACTGGATACGATCACACTTCCTATAGAATGTTTCGTGAATGGACTTTTAAGAAAATTTTTATGGTACTAAGCAAACGCAAAGACCTGTTAAACATATTTGAACAGAATGTTAAAGATTTCAACGAGATATCCACATATTCATTGTTCCCCTAAACAATGAAAGTAACTGATTTTTGCCCTGATGTAAAGCTTTCTATCAAATATCCCCATCCTGAAAGATTTAGGCTGAGAAATGTTTCTCTTTGGTACAAAAATTGTGAAATGCTTAATTTCGTATATGAGCAAATAACTAAATTCAGCTACGTTTTATATTGAATAAAGCAAATCAAAATCACTTTTTTTTCTCTCTTTTAAGACGTTTTCTGTAACCCAAACAACACGGGAGAAATCTAGTGAGTGTCTACATATTGAAATACTATTATGGCCTTATTTGCGTGCTCAATCTCTCGTTGCACTTTAACAATGTTTTTTATTGGACTCTTATAATTGTTATAAACTCATAATTAACTTTAATATAGTCAAAACTTTACAATATCACAAACACAATTTTACAACGTGTTAGTGCAAAGGAGTGCAAAGTGCCGTTCAAACAAGCCGTTGGAGGTCAGATTTTTAATATTTTTATAACATCAGAACAGATGCAAACGCAAAATGTTTTTTTGGAAATATAAGGTGCTTACACTGAATAAGCCTTTAATCACATCATGTTGACTTTTTGCATGCGCTGCGGCGGCCATTGTTTTTTGTACTAGCCTAGATGACCTCATTCATCCCAATTCCTGATATAATTACAGGTTAACGCCCTCAATATTGACCGCTAATCCCACTGTGTTGAGCTTATAGTAAGATGGAATACGGATAACAAGAAGATATTGTATTTTGTTAATATTAACGTATTAGATAATGTTATGTAAACTGTCTTCATGGTAATCCCAATAAGCCGATGAAATTAAGCAGCTGATCCCTTTGCTGATTCTTATAATCCCTGTATAAATCTGTATTCCTATTTAAAATTGACGTAAACAATTGAATATTGTATTCAGGGTAAATGTTTCGATTCGTTTTTATTACTTCTTTCTTCTGGTGTCTTATTATGGCATTATGAAAATCCATAACGAAATTCCTTTGTAAGAGAGAAAATTTTTAGCAATAATATGCGTATGTCTTATGACCTTTTGTACCAATTAAGCCATTAGCCATACCACAAATTGTATTTGTCCTAAGGCCAAATAACATAAATTTTTTTCGTCGAAATTGTTAATTGCTCCTTTGCCACGTTAGCATTCTCAGGACAATACCCAGCAACTATAAAAGAGCTCAGTGTCCCTATTTAAACATACTAAACGTTGTTGGTTTTGACCAACCAATATAACAATGTAGAAGCTATAATAAAACAGAGCTGTGTTTTGTGGAAAACGCAATAAAGAACAAAGATCAATAATATCTGACAATAGTTTGGGGAATATATTTATTATCTTGTATTATTCAAAAATGGCATTGACCATCCTTAAAAATGTCACAAATTGGTGGGAAATGTGTCAATTTTAACAATTTTAAACAATTTTGGCTAACAACCAACTTTAAAATACTATGCAAAATTGCCTTGACCTCATCCTATCACTGCCTATATACAAAAGATCATGCAGTCCTGAAATAGTCCTCAATATGCACCTAATCTTTCGTTTAGAATATTTCTTCCTTGCACAATAATTCGCTCTTTTAAATTGAAAAAACTCTGTTTCCGATCCCTCCATGTTCCCTTAACAATCACGCAGTTTAGAGAATATTAGAAAAAAAAAAAAACAAAAACGTTTTTTTTTTTTTTTTAAGGCTTTCAAAATTAACAATAAAAAACTCTTGTTCTCAGAACTAAGCTAATACACAATTATACCGCTATAGGTATAGGGCACAACTACGAAAGATTGCGATGATTCGTAATAATACATCGAAAAAACTTAACAGCGATTCCCGTGTGGTCTAGTATTTAGAATTCCTGACTCACATACGGCAACCGGGTTTCCATTTTCCCGTCACTGGAAATAGTTTTGTTCTTCTGCTAACTAGTTCTGAACCTAACTCCACTCATCACTCCTTTAATCCCACCCCAACGGAACCCTTATCTTAAGGAGAGGCAGACAGACACATAGAAAGAACAGACGAGCAACCGAACGCATGAGTGTGGAGAGAAAGAATTTCAGATGAGACTTATACACATTCGAACAGTAAATACAAGATTTCATTTAAATAAGTGGTATGTGATTTTTTTTATAATCTATCCAAAGAGGATGCGAGCTTATATGTAGGCCAACATATAGTGTGGCCTTCACATTGGTTTATGCTGTTTCTAATCAAAGAAATGTACAATTGTCCAAGATAACTTAAATCTGGGAAAAATCACCAGAGTAAACATGTAACCAGATTGACAAAGAGGGACAAGAACAGTTCATTGTTCGGTACTTATATAATAGAGTGATTATTGATCCATCATTGAGTATTAAATAGCTTATTAGCCAGATGAATAGGTTTAATTTATCCCGTATTGTCACTGTTTTGACTGATATGAGGCTGAATTGATGTACCTATTCATATTATATTTCATATTCAAATGTGCGGCAAAATAACAAGAAGAAACACACGTCCATATACATGTCTTTTTCCCCAAACAGGGTAGAAGCATTTTACCAACACAATAGATTTAATACGATTAGAATGATGCTCTCTTTCTTTCTGACCCCGCTTTTGGGGAAATATTGTTCAAACGGCTATTTGGAAGCATGTACATTCTTGATATTTTACCACATATTTGGGATGTTTCTGTAAGGTGAGCACACTTCTTTTCTGACACACTTATGAATTCGGAACCTTAACTGAATAAACCACGTATCACACACGTTTTATGTGGTTTATTCGTTAAAGGTTCCGAATTCATAGTGTGTCAGAAGACGTAGGTCACCTTACGGAACCAACCACACATTAATAAACATAGGTTTATTATTTAAGAGCATAGCGATCTCTTACGGTTACTTAATTAATTGTTTTCTGAAGAATAGTAATAACAAGAAATAATCATAATGATAAACAATACTATAATATTAATAATAATAGGTAATAATAGTGATAACAACATTCATTCATTCATTCAAACAAGCTTACAATTACAACCAAGGTACAGTAAAAAGGGCAACAATACGAAATAATAATAATGACAAAATGTTACATAGACAGAACATAAGGAAAATTTATCAATGGTGAGCAATAAAAACATGGTCCAGTATTGGAGAATGGACCTATTGAATGAGGAGGAGGCATAATAATACTACTGAAACCCAAAAGGCTTTAGAGACCCACCTTGCTTATAGGTATGGATAAATTGCACCCTGGTCGTTTATTATGCAAACGCTTTGTACAATTAATATCCACAAAGAATCGATCGATAAGCCCCCCATTTCTTGCGGTCAAAATTCCAAGTTTTTCTATTAAACACCTCGGAAATATCGGTCGAAAACTCGAGTTTATCCCCGATATTCCCAAGTTTCTGTGGATAATCCAAGATTGTTTCAATCGAGATACAATATTTTCGATTGATATTCCAAGAATTTCGATTGAAGACACAGATTGTCACCATAAACATATATTCGTGTTTCGGAAGGATACTTTAAGTTTTTTCCGATTTTCAACTGAAACGATAATCCAAGATTTGCAAGAATCTAGATTAACAAACCGATATTCCAATTCTTTTTTTGTTCTTTCGAATTCCGGCGAATCCATATTGATATTCCAAATGTTCACCCGATATCCAAGAACTTTGGAACTTGAAACAACATCTTATTATCAGCGATGAACTTGGAATGTCGATGGAGAAACCTGCACGGTTTCTCTCATCGAACGTAGATAATAGAAAACACGTTTTAGTTTCAATTGGAAAATTGTGGACATCATTATAATCCTTCAGATAATCGCGATACCCGCCAGAAAAACCTCCAAATTTACAATTAATTAATAATTTTAATTTTTGGAATATAAATTTATCAACCTTTAGTAACTAAATTTTGAAATATCCCATCTTAGGCGATAAATTTAGTATATCGGCTGTCGAAAAACGGGCCTTTTCCGCAATAATCCAGATTTTTGAATTGACAAACTGGAATATCGGTTGAAAATCAAAGACTTTCGGCGAGAAACGTTTTTTTTGAACGATATTCTTGGAATATGGATTAAATATACAAAGGCTTACCATAGACGAAGTAAAAAAAACAACAACATTTTGGTCACTTTGTTGAAATTACTGTGTGATAGATTAACAACCTTCATTACACACATTATGCACCCTGCACGTAATCTCATCTTCCTTTAGTAATTATTAGTGAAGATTTGTGTTTTTCTTCTGGAAATAAGCCATGGTGTCACCCTTTTTTGGATTACTAGTTTAAATTGAGTTTCGTCATATAGAGGGGCAACATGCAATGATCAGTAACCCAGATGAACCGCTTTTAATAAAACGCCGATCAAAACTTTGGCCATAGCATTATGACCTTAGCCTTTCTATTATAGTTGTTTCTGAGTTGGCATGCAATGCACTAGCTGAAGAATTGAAATTAGTTACAGCTGAAACGTGGTTTCGGAACTTCTGTTGGCTATTTTACCCCGAGGGTGGTCGTATCTAACTCGTAAATAGAGAACTAATTTTATAGGCTGCCAATTGAAATATGTGACACTTTTAACACTTAATGATAAACCGTGAACCTACATTATCACACTGGGTTTATGGCATCAAACCCGTTCAAGTTGTTGTGACGTTTACAAGTTCATTATCTGCGCACGCCACACCTATGAACAAGAAAACAAATGAAAATGTTCAGAGGTATCAAAAACAATGACCTATACTTTCTCTTACATTAAGGCAAACTATTGGAAAGTTATTGACCTTCGTAACATCAATGCCGGGCATCAATGTGCATTGTGATTAGCTTTACTACGGCCCCAGGCCATTTTAGGGAATGAAATGGATACAAATGCTATGGTGTTTTATCCATACGTTTCATATGCTAAAACGCGATTTGTCATTTTCACCATTATTTGGATAAAAAGACGCTATGGGTTTTAAAGATCAAAGATTTATAAAATTCCCATTAATGAATATAGGGCAGCACACCTTGGAAAGAAATCTAAATCCTTTGTGTATTTCATCCAGCACACGGTATGAAAAAACGTCATGCGAACGGTTTCCCATTCCGATGACAGTCATTTGTTTGTGTTTTTTTCTGCCGATCTCCATTCCATTTCAATCAACCACCCTATGTTTATTTTTGGGTCATTTTCCCCCTTTTTTCCCCTGCAAGTTTTTCCAAGTGCTATTTTTTCAGCAAAGACCGTCAAGTTTTGGAAATTATTTAACAAAGAGTCCTTTTTGGCCCCTTTCACGAAAACACCATGTCATCCCGGAGACTCTCTCTTTTGTAAGTCACTGTCACCATGGTCACTGAATGCCTCGTTTCGAAAAATCAGGGTACACGGGTTCAAGACATTTCGGATCATAGTCCAATATTCACGTGTTTTACAAAACCAAATGTTTGAGACGGAACAGAATGTGTATTGCCAATTAAGTTGGACCACATGGCTCTAAATGATGATCAAAGTGAGAAAACCTATACTTACACTTAAAATATTTAGTGTTATATTCATACCCAAAGAAAGAGTCAACATCAATTGCAGAAGATGTGGTCGCCTCGCGCCTGCTCCGCAGCCGATGGAGGAGGAGGAGGAGGAGGATCAAGATGATACGACCGTCAAGATGTATTCCACTTGGAATACATCTTATTCATACATCTTATTCATCGGGTCTCCCTTTTTTACAGTTAAGTACAGTTAATTTGCTGCATTAACTTTTTATTTCATCTCGTTAGCTCGTCTTTATCAAGAGATACGACCGTCAAGATGTATTCCACTTGGAATACATCTTATTTATACATCTTATTCATCGGGTCACTGATTTTACAGGTTTCACATGTGTTATTAGCCCGAGTTCGAATTACGTGAAAAAGTAGCTTCAATTCCCACTTTCCAAGGCTTTTGAATTTCTTGCCAGCCACAAGGTGTCGTCGGTTGCTCTGCATCTGAGGGCGGTCCTCGCCATCGCCACAGATCCAGTGCCATATTGATCTCTTTCCTAGTTGAAGCAGGATCGGAGTGCAACGTTTGTGAATCCTCTCGATCCAACCTCCACAGGAAGTATTTCCGTTCCCATCCAGCTTCTTGTCCTTCTGGAGCAGTCTTCATGCTTCAGCTTTTTCCTGAGGTTGGCTTGTGCTAAGTTCTCATCTTCAACATGACCCCCCCCCCCCCCAAGGAAACCACTTTCCGAGGGAATTTTAACCAAAGGACGTCAAATGTTTAGTCTAACAGAAGAAGACATTCAGACCAATATTTAAACTTCCAACCTTACCATCCATTGGTACCATAAATCAGGTGTCATCAGAACGTTATTGGACCATGGAAAAAGTAAGTAACTGAGAAGAAGACATACTGATAGAAGAGAACAAGATCAAGCTAGCGCTAAAGCAATGTGGTTATCTGAATGTCAGTAAAGAAGTTAAGAAGACCAAGTCATCAGACCAAAGAAGCTTCAAACCTAAGAAAGACAACAACAAAAACAGGAGGAGAGCACTTGTTACCATACCACACATCCAAGGCGTAACAGAAAGTAGCTGAAAGTCTCCAACGCATCTATTACAGCCACCAGATTTCTACTGCAGTCAAACCCATTTAAGTCTGCGCAACTGTCCTAGTCCATCCGAAGGACCAAACTGACATAAGGCGTTACCGGATGCTTGTCACAATTGTGCCAAAACATACATAGGCGAAACAGGCAGACCCTTTGGCACCAGAAGAAAGAACACAAATGCAGGGGGGATGAGAAACTGAAAAAATAAGTTCAAAGAAATACACAAGACAAATATCCAAAAGAGACTCTGAAACCAAACAGACTAAATCGGCAATAGCAGATCACGCTGCTAATGAGAACCATCTCATAAACTTGGAGGAATGTTAGCAGTCTCAAAAAGGAGAAACGATATAAGTGCCAGATGGATTCATGAAGCCATCTGGATAAGGAAAAAGGTGTCTAGCCCAAGGAGGAACTTGATTAATGCAGCGAGGGGCTTACCACTTAGTCATCTTTATGAATCAGCTGATCCAGAGGGCGTCATCACACCATGACGTCACTAAGTCATCTCAAGGATCAGTTGGCATATCAGTTTGAGAAATCTTCTTGTTTAGGAAGCGAAACGTCACTACTTAAAAAAGGTAAGTTTGGATTGTAAGAAAAGAACTTTGAAATCATGTAACTATCGAATCCTGATGAACCTTTTCAACGATAAGAACGCATCGATAAGTTACACAATCCAAAACCGTGAGATTATTTTCCGTAAACCAACTTGCAATTTCGATTGTTATTTAGATGATATTTGAAGAGAAGCATTGGATCAGTTGAATCAGAAGTAAAGACGTATCGTCACATACATACAGTTTTACGAAACATCATCAGGGAGAATCATTCACAAAAATAAGGAAAAGCAGAAAAGAGGACCTATTGAAATAGAGCCTTGATGAATGCCGATATAAATACTTTAAACTGGACAAGAACTACCAATCTAATCTTGCAGCTTGTGTTCTATTAGATAAGATTCGAACCATTTGAGTTCATGCCACTGATGCCATACCTCCGTGAGCTTATTATTGAGAAATTGAATGTTAATTATGACAGTGTCAAAAGCCCTTTTAGATCACAAATATAGCACAAGCGCCTTGCCCTCATCCATGTTTTTTTTTTAAATAAATCGTGAACATCCAATAGATTAGTAGTAGTAGTAGTAGTAAGTAGTAAAAAATTGATGTGGCGAAAAGCATACTGACTGGGGTGAAGAATGATTGCAAGCTAAATAAGAGTCATTTGAATCGTGAATAGTGCGTTCAATAATCTTTGAGACAATACACAGAACGGAAATAGGACGGTCGTTTTCCACGTCCTTTTTCTTCCCTGACTAAAAAATGGAGACTACTTGGCACAATTCCATGTGAATGGGAAAACACCAATTGTAAGTGATAGATTACAAATATGAGCACTCCAGGCCTCTTTCAGCTTGTAAAATATCAAGGGGTACTTCTTGTGGATCGCTATTTTAGGACACCTTAGAGTAGGCTATTACCGAGATAGAAACACTTCGTACATGAGGCAGGGCTTCAATGCCCGGGGGGGGGGCACTCCCATCTTGGAAGTGACACTTAGACTGCTGTTAAGACCCCATTTTTCAGGCACCGTTTTGTCACCCAAAGACTCCATATTTTTTGACAAGATTTCACAAACCCCCAATAATTTGTGAAATTTGAACCACTGTCACTTAAAGACCCCTATTGTTGGGGGGGGGGCAGAGTTTTGGGAAAATGTTCCCCCAAAGACCTCTATTTTTTTTAAAAATACTGGCGCCAATCTGAAAATGTCTCAAATTGTCTTCATAATACGTGTCTTACAAAGAAGAAATGCCTTATACAGAGCCATGGATTTGCGTCTTGGCTATGGTGGCACTAACTAGACATCATTCTGCATCCATGAATTGCGACTTGACAAGGTTACTTGACTGTTCGCTTTTGTTGATGCCATGTCTAAATGGAAGATACAAATAGTCAACGATACGGTTTTACAAGTGATTGGTTAAATTTGTTGCTATAAATTCGTATGGTATTCAAGCCCAAAAAAACAAGACGAATTCCTTAAAAAGGACCATCTTCTGCATTTTAGTGCACAATTTGTGAAATGAAACAACAAATTGAGTTTTTTAACACTATATTGTAATGAAAACTATGCAAGGCATCAATCAATCATAATGATCAACCTTATTGTGAAACAAAAGACATTCAGTTCATGTTCCTTTTTTATACATCTGGTATTATTTTGACGTAGACAAATTGCAATTGCATGGAAACACCAAGCTTCAGGTTACCATACTTCCCTTTTAACTGGAACTTCTTAATCCAGTGCAAAGGCCAAAATGTAGTAATATCTGTCATACATTGCTGTACAAAAGTTGTGCCTGTTACCACACATGAAATATTATCTGCTTACTGAAATAGTTCCAGCTATCAGTGTTACAATATACTACAACAATGTAATTCTGTACCACAATTGTATATTATAACATTGGAAGTATATTTTGGATATAAATTGGCTATAGAAGTCATTGTACAGTTTAATTTGTCACGCAAAATTTTGCAATCTGACCCAACCACTCATAAAACTGTTACACAGCTACCTTTAGGTTAGGACTAGTCTCATTTAGTGCAGGCAGGGAATGTCACTATCACTAGTGGTGCAAGTAGGGTATGTATATCACTGACCAGGCCATGCATGGAATATGAGACTCGTGAACTCAACAGCCAGTAACAGTAACAGCTGAGAAGTGTAAACAATGGATGGGCTGTATAAACCCATAGAACTGAAAAAAAACGTGGGTACCACTGCCTGAGGGTTTGGTCAATTCAGGAGTAATCTTCTGCCTGGCAGAAGAAAAAATAGGAACAAAGTGATGGTATAAAAGCTAATCAAAAATGGCACAAGGAAGTTTTGCGGGAACTGGATAGTGTAACGACCTGATACACACGTCTGCCAGCAATCCATCGCACCTCTATCTGCATGGGTTACTAGGTGTCAGTGAATCGCCACGGTGTTGCATTTAGAAGTTAAGGGGTTCATTCCATACACTGCAAAAAACATCGGTGTTAAATTTAAACACCGAGGGTGTTGATTTTTAACACCAAGCCAGTGTTTGAAGAGGACCACACCTATTGGTGTTAAACTTACACCAAATTGGTGTTATATTGACACTAATTTTGGTGTTACAATAGATGACATAACACTTCTGAGTTAATCTTACACCACATGTCGGTGTTAATATGTATTTTAACACCCTTCTGGTGTTAAATTGACACAACTGGTTCATCAACACCCTCTTGGTGTTCACAACTGGTTAATTAACACCCTCTTGTGTTAAATTGACATCAATGGTGTTAATTTACTCCCTCCTGGTGTCCCAGGAGGAACACACTCTTTGGGTAATTAACCAAAATGTTTGTGTTAACTGTTATCGCTGTAACATCTAACATGTTAGTATAAAATGTTTGCTGTTTTTTATTGTTTGTTTCTATATTAGCTGCTTATTTCTTACTTATACATAAGCAGACCACTAAAATGCATACCAAATTTTGCAGCAACACCAAGCCGGTGTTAATCATAACTTTAACACCAGAAATTAACACTGACAGCGTAACACCGACCTGGCGTTGCATTCAACCCCGAGTTTTTGCGTGTATGGTTTACACTGTAAACATTTTAAATACATGGTGCAAAAGTGTTTATTACTAATCACTGTTTTAACAGTGTAGTCGTTAAGGAAAAACTATTTTAACTTCGCGTTTAAATGTTGTAGTTAGAAATCACATTGTTCTGATTTCCTTAATATTTTCAATACTGGTGTTGATTTTTTTTAAATTGACCAGACAATTTTTAATTGTATTTGGCTACAGAAATGTCTTAAATTGAAAACAAATGATGATTCTTAATTCTGCTTATACATTTCACTCACTAAAACTCTAGCATCTTCTATTTTCGCATTCCATATTGCATAATAAAATAAAAGACACTCACACATCAGTTGATGTGCTATAACTTTCAGAAAATCGAAAAAAACTCATAAAAAATAAACTTTTGCATGTCTGTACAAGGATAGGTATCCTAACATACCATACAATTGGTAATCAACAATTAAGGAACCTAATACGGAAGAATGCGGATATTTTAGTCATTACTGTCCGTACGGACACTTATTACTACACGTAATTAAATGAAGATTCAAATCTTTGAACACTGCTGTTTTCTTTCTTTTCTGTCAATTTTTCGGTCGGAAAAAATGGCTTACGAGAGTTCTACGGACTTCCTTTACTTTTAAGCTATTCCTGCATGCAAATTTCATTTTTTTTACTCTTTTGGGTAGATAACTGATAGTGTCTTTAATTACAGTCAAGACTCGACTCAAGAAATAATTCTCAACTTAATCCTTTCAGATGGGGATATTTTTATGGAAAGCTTTACATCAGTGTAAAATAGATCATGTCTTTCACTTTTTAAGGACACCTGGTATGAAAATGGCTTTCTGCACCTTTAATATCTTCTATTGTCTTTGTTTCAATATTGATTTTCCATGTCTAAATTGTTTATGTACAGACTAACACGAAGAATCATCTAAATCTACATCGTAATGTAATACAGAATATCTTAGGATGCCGTGTCCGCCTAAATCTATTTGTTATTTGTGCGACGAAAGATTTCAAGGCATGCATAAGTTGCATCATAATGTAGTGATTTTATATAAACCAGACAATTTTTTTTTATCGTATTTTTTTTAATCGTAGAAATGTCTTAAAATTGAAAACAAATGATGATCTTAATTTGCTTATATTTCAATATAAAAACTTAGTTTGCTCAAATTCAAATAAAATTAAAGACACTATCAGTGATGTGCTAAATCAGAAAATCGAAAAAAATCATAAAAAATAAGACTTTTGCATGTCTGTACAATTCAAGATAGGTATCCTAACATACCCTACAAGTGATAATACCAAAAGCAACCTAATACGGACAAAATCGGATATTTTAGTCATTACTGTCCGTACGGACACTTATTACTACACGTAATTAAATGAAGATTCATATCTTTGAACACTGCTGTTTTCTTTCTTTTCTGTCAAATTTTCAGTCGAAAAAAAGACTTACGAGAGTTCTACGGACTTCCTTTACTTTTAAGCTATTCCTGCATGCAAATTTCAATTTTTTACTCTTTTGGGTAGATCACTGATAGTGTCTTTAATTACAGTCAAGACTCGACTCAATATTTGTATCAAAGAAATAATTCTCAACTTAATCCTTTCAGATGGGGATATTTTTATGGAAAGCTTTACATCAGTGTAAAATAGATCATGGATTTAATTTTTTTTAAGGACACCTGATATGAAAGTCTCGTTCCACCTTTAATATCTTCTATTGTCTTTGTTTCAACATTGATTTTCCATGTCTAAATTGTTTATGTACAGAATAATACGAAGAATCATCTAAATCTACATCGTAATGTAATACTGAATATCTTAGGATGCCGTGTCCTCCTAAATTTATTTGTTATTGGTGCGACGAGAGATTTCAAGGCATGCATAAGTTGCATCATAATGTAGTGATTTCATATAAACCAGACAATTTTTAATCGTATTTTTTTAATCGTAGAAATGTCTTAAAAGTGAAAACTAAAGGTGATCTTAATTTGCTTATATTTCAATATAAAAACATAGGCCGATTTTTAAGTTTACCCAAATACAAAATACAATTAAAAACAGTTATTTCATATAGACCAGACACATTTTAATTGTATTTGGCAACAGAAATGTCTTAAAAGTTAAAGGTGATCTTAATTTGTTTATATTTCAATATAAAAACATAGGCTGAATTTTATATTTGCTCCAATACAAAATTAATTAGTCAAGAATCGACTCAATATTTGTATCAAAGAAATAATTCTCAACTTAATCCTTTCAGTTAGGTTTATTTTTATGGAAAGCTTTACATCGGTGAAAAAAAATCGTGGCTTTCAAATTTTTAAGGACACCTGATATGAAATCTTCTGTTTTCTTGTTTTAATAAATGATTTTCCATGTCTAATGTACATACACTGCAAAAACAGTGATTAGAAATTAAACACTTTTCTAAACACTATTTTGCACCACGTTTCTAAACATTTTGAAATATCTGTTTAATATCTAAACCCCTTATATCTAAACTTGTTTAAAATCTAAACATGTTTAGGCATTTGACATTAGGTGTTTAGACATTTGACGGTAAGTGGTTAGAGATTTGACATGTTTAATACCTAAACACTAATTTGCACCACGTTTCTAAACACTCTTTTTGCAGTGTACTTAAATTAATTTAGAGTACGATTTCATATTGACAAAGTCAATACATTGATATCATTTCCTTTTTCGGAAGAACATGGCTTGGTATCTTACCAATCGTTTTATTGTATAAAGATGTATATTATTTTATTGGTGGTATACTGGTTTTCATGGTGGGCGTTGCCAGCTTGGACTTTGTCCATACTTAGTAGTTCCTTTGGCCAAATTGTCCACTTTCACATTGTCGGCCAATCATTCTCCACGCTCATTTTATCAAGATATTTTCGCACCAGTATGTGAGATTGTTTAAAAAGTTAAAGCTCCAGTCGAAGGAAGAGATTAAACGAAGTCCAAAGTTAACAAATTTCAGTCGTTCCTTCATCATTGATTTCTTCGACACCTGATAGTGATATCTCGAGACAGTAAAAAGATTGAGGTGATGTTTACTTAATACAAATGCGCCTGATCCAGGTGTGACTTATTAAACGGTCGGCATTGATTGAGACGTTGATCTTCACCGTGACAAATGTTTACTTGGCGAAGTTTTCGCTACCAGCCGTATGGAAGTATTTGCCCTATTGCAAGTGGGGGAATTGCATGGAGGTGACACCGGGTGTGATATGGAATGGAAATGATGAATTTGTTGTGGATGTGCGTGTCAAAAGAAGTGAAAAATAGAAGAACGCTACTGTCTATTAAGCGATTTGCAGGTTGTGTTTTATTTCAGAAGTGACTGGTGAGGTTCATGTGTGACATGTGGTTGTGAATTGTTTGTTACAATGATGCACCACTTAAAGATAGGAGATGATTTGTTTCAGCTGACTGACCGACATATGTGCATGGAGGCATTTTTTCATTCCATACCATTTATCTTGTGAAATGTTTTTTTAAAAAAAATAATTGTTCAGTGACAATTTATAGAAAAGAATGACAGTGAGGTAGGCGGTACCTAAAAATAAGGCGTACAGGTGCAAAATTGGCTATGGAAGTCGGTGTGTTAACACTTTATAATGTCATCGTATTACGATGGGCGTGTAAGAGGGGATTCAAGAAAACCACTTCCCCGTGGAATTTTCCTACAGGGTCCATAGCTCCTCCTTAAACGTCCTTTTCGGAATGAAATGACTACCAACCTGATGACCACGCAAAAAAAAAGGAGGCAGTGTTATTTTTCTGTTAGATCCGGGCAATTTCCCCTAAACAGTGATTTTGAAAAATGAAAAAAAAGGAAGGAAAAGAAAAAAGAAAGGAAACAAAAAAAAGAAAAGAAATGCATTCAGGGACGATGGGGTAACTACCATTGCTTACCTGGGCTTATACCACTGTGGGGATTACGGATGTTGGAACTCCTGTCTCGCAGCGTTCCATAAAGGAGGAAAGTGAAAAGACATCCTGAGGACGGAAAAAAACCATTGTTTTACGGGGGGGACCTTTCAAGTATAGGGTCGGTCGGTTCACGGCGATTTTCCCCCTCTGGAGGTTAGAATTGGCCTAAAATAGCCCCAAATGTTGAGAAAATGAACTTTTTACAATTCATATTTTTTTAAAATGTATGCCATTAATATGTCCATCTAATCATAAGGATTCCAAAAATTTATTTTAGTTGGTACCATGCTCCGGCCAGTGGAGTTTGACAGTTATAGGGTTGGTAAAATGCCTAAAATGGTTAAAAAAGGTCCATCTCAATTGTGAAGGGTCCAACATTAAATTAAAAGTTAATCTGATTATATTTAAATACTGCAAATTATTGGTGCATAAGAGGACTCCCAAAAAGATATTTGTACTTAAGGAGATAAGGGTCAAAGGTCAAACGCCAATGTTGCGCTTATGACCGATTTGTCACATAACATGGATAACTATAATTGCAGATGCTACAAATTGTTCCTTATTTGGACAATTAAGCTTCGATGAACACCTTCTTTCATTTTTTACCAGAACTGGAGCTAATTATGATGTTGACCCCTGTACAATTAGAATTTGACCTCTTTTACATTTGGCCATTGTACACTATAAACCCAAACCAATGGTCATAGATAGTACAAAACTATACAATTTTTGAATTCTTATGACTGGACGGACAATTATGGCATACATTTCAACATGATTGGGCATTAAGTTTGACCCCTGTTGTAACCTTAAAAGCGGCACTGCCACATTTCACAAAATATGAAATTTCTTCCAATTGCTCTCAAATGATAGTATAGGCCATTGAAGAACAGAGAATATATTTTACACATAAAAAAACATTACCCGAAACAGATATGGACTTGATATGAGGATAAAGAATCCAGTTTAATTTGAGGCCAAATTTTAAGTTTTCAATAACTGACTCAACAAATGTGTATATACATGATATTTTTGGATAGTAATCAACTGATATTAAAACCACAAAGGTTATAGACCCGGTCAAACCGTGTACATAGCGTGGGCAACATGCCTACGGCGGCGGTGTCTTTGTTTTAAAGGCAATTTCGTCGTCTGCGGAATTAAGCGTCGCCGGCCACGATGAATGTTCTGTTTACCCAAAGGAAGGGATTTGGTTCTTAATCATTTCGGGTGGGGCTTTTGTATAGGAAACGCTTTAAAACCATGCAAAAATATCTCTTTTTAAAAAACTTGAGGGCGCCGCACTATTTTTCAAATGGCCCCAGGTCTCTTTAAATTGGCCCCTATTGAAAAGCGACACCACAATTCGAGGAGTACTTTAACATGGCGATATGGGGCCATAATGGCCCAATATTATACTCAATATCGGACCATATTGGACCAGTTATCGGATCCAAATTATTTGATCATCGGCCCAAAATGGACAAAATGTTGGCCCGGGCCAAATGTTGGCACCCGTATTGGGCAATAGATTATGAAACAATTGGGAATATATCAATATTTTATTGGCAAAATAAAATATTTCAAATCCTGCTTTATTTAAATAAATTAATTAAATATTTAGCTATTCAAATAGTTTATTTTTTTTACCACCTGAAATTGGTATATATAGTACAATATTTTGTGAAATATGGTGTTTTGATCAAAAAACAATCGTCCTTGAGAGATTTTAGCGTATTTCTGTATGTTTTATGTTTCTACCCTGCTATTTTTAGGCAAACCAATGAGCCTTAGCCAATTATTGGGCCAACGTATTATCCCAATAATTGGCTCATTATTGGTGTTGGTCGATTGACCAAATGATGCGCAATATTGACACGTAAAGGATGCCGTATGAAGCCGATTCACATTTTCTCAATGGAAAACCAGTAGTGGCCCAATATACGTAGCCACGTGATGCCGAGCCAAGATTACGATGGGGAACCATTGTTGGGCCAATATATGCGTGCTATCTGGGTCAACTACCCATATGCGTGATATAGAGGGTCCATTAAACTACAAAAGTATCAAAACCCTTCCGCTGATTGTTTGACCTGGGTCCGTTCTCCGCCTCTATCTAACATAGCCAAGTACGTGCACACGGGTGGTATTCGTTCCCACAGCAGAAGCCTATAGTCCTAGTTGCACCAAGGGCATTACTGTATGTGCCGAAATACACGGGTGCCGAAATACCCGGATACCGAACGTCCCTCTTCAGAAACTGCGAAGTACCCGGGCATTCGGCATAGGAGGAGAAGGGACGTGGGAAAGAAATAACGGGCTGTAGATGTATAGAGACAGTGGTTTAGCCATTTTTGTTGATTGTATGGACAATTCTCAATGAAAACTCATTAAAAAATCAGGTTTTGGAATTTAGGAACAAGCATGGATGTAATAGTAGATAAATACGCCAAAAAACCCACATAGACCCCATGAAGACCCCTTGCTAAACGTAGTTTAGCAAGGGGTAGCCGAATTCGGAACGAGGAAAAAAAAATGTACGTTAAATGACATAATAATACACCATGGCTCCATTGTAAAGGCCCCTGTAATGAGTAGGCCGTTTGCAACACGGGTTTGGTTTAGATTTCGGGTTGGGGTTATAGGGCCTATAGGACGTAGGGTTAAGATTGGGTTATGAATTAGGTTAGGGTGTGGTTATCCGGTCCGGGGGCGTTGAGTACAAACATTGGGATTAGACCTATGTGGTTTTCTACTTGACAAATATAATCAAGTATAAAAACAAATATTTTTATTTTTTTCCGATGGGGGGGGGGGGGGGGTAAGGTTACATTATATTCAGTAAACCAAGGGGGCCAAAAACCCCTATATGCATATCAGCAGTAGTAAATCAAGGTGCATGTAAATGTGTGGGATGGCCGATGGAGTGTAGGCTATGGGTTCTATGCAATAGGCCTAATAACTTTACACGGGGGTTTACTATGCAATTTTCCAAACACATCGTTCAATTTTGCGGCCCCCTCCCTTGTAAATAAGGAAAGGCCCCTAAAATTATTAGTTAAAAGCTAATCTTAGCCTGTGTACGAGCTGAGTCAACTGAAGGCGAACAACACTAAAATCACTCCACGTTGGGGGAATGGGAATGGTGGTAGTTCCGGTTAAAATGACAAAACATGTTGATGGCTATTTTGCAGTCCTTTGGGGGGGGG
>JAMKCH010039471.1:0-14674 GCA_023653785.1 Ophioderma brevispina | reverse complement strand
ACTTATACCAGATCCCTATGTCCAAATTTGATGAAACTTGGGAAATGGGTAGTGGTTATGCTTAAGCTTATTTTTGCTCCCCACCAGGGGGATCTTGCAAGTTTTTTAACTTAAGTATTTTCCTTTTTAAAGTAAGAGGTTTAGAATTTCATGAGAAGGGTGTTGGAGGAAGATTTAAAATATCCCTTAAGGGTAGTGTCAACCTTGAGTTTCCGAGTATCTATTTTGGTTTGTAACTTTGCAAATATTTGATTATTGTATGTAAAAGTGTACATTTCTAGAAAGAGAATTGGACGATGAACCCGATGAAGGCCTCAAATTAATGCAAACTTTCCGTATTTTGAGAAAAATACTAAAAAAACATGATTTTGCCCCAACATTTTCAGACAGCATAACAAAAACAATTTGAATCTTCATGATTTCTTTTGTTATTTTTTGGAAACAAGACAAATTTGTCTAGGGACGGTTTTTTCATTTTTTAAAAATAGAGCTTACTTTTCGAAATATAAGGAAAAATGTTTAAAAAGTGTGATTTTTACCTTTTCCAAAATTTGGGTATATATTGGAGAATATCTTTAGTTAGAAATCGAAAAATGGAAAATTGAGAAAACCGTCCCTAGAGAAGATAGATTGCTATCGTAGGAAAGTTAAACCTTACATTTTACTTCGGTATTTTTTGAATTATCTTGTCTGAAAATTTGCCAAATTTTGCGAAAATTGAACATTGAGAAAATCTGTGTTTTAGTAAAAAAGTGACTTTTCACGCCGTTTCAAGCTGTCTCTTTCTCAAATAACTTTACCTTTTAACTTCAAAATTGAGTATGTTGTGCAAGTGATGAAAATACATCTTTATGTACTATTGAATCAAACCTCTTTTGTCTTCAACTCCTGAAATCAGAAGAAATTGAAATTTCACCTGGTCTAAATTAGCGCTTTGTTTACATTTTCAAATATTATTTTTCGTTTTTCCAAGATGCGTTCGCGCAAAAGTACATTAAAACACGCGCACGCTTCATTACGCAGCAAAAATTCACCGCGCGACGCGATGCTGCGCCTTGCGCCTGACGGCGTGAAATGTGCTTAAATTCCCGCCGTTAAGACCATGTGGTTTTTGTGACTTTAAATGATTAATAGCGGTTCTAAATCGGCAAAAAAATACAGCTCAGGATTGTCTGCAGTGGATAACCTTTGTTGGTAACGATAGAACACAGTTAAGTGTTTAAAATGGTGCAAAAATCAGAAATTCGTGCAAAAACAAAAGCACCAGGGTTGACACTACCCTTAAGGTAGTCCAATTCCATGGAAATGTGGCAAACTACAATTTACACAGATTAACTCAAAACACAGTACAATGATGTATGGGATGGGCTGTCATACAGTTTATTACTTGTACCACATTATGTATGTGTCATAAAGAAGCAGGATTTTAACTTGTACTTTATTCATTTGTCATTTTATGTCCACAGGGAAGCAAGTCCTGATGTAAATGGTGGTGAGGATTGATTCAACACAGACAAAGACAACAATTGTACAGAGGACATTCTCAGTTTAATAGATACCTCATCTTTCGTCTTGTCTGCTTCATAATAATACTGCCGTACCAAATCTGGGTCCAAGCTATTCTATAGAGCAAGTCAGTTTTGCAGCTTTTATCAATGGTATTTCAAGTGAGGTCCAATTCCAAGGCATTTCTTTTTGTTGATCCTCAAAATTGGGAATGTGAAAATTCTGGAGCTTTAAATTTTAATTTTATAATGGCCGACTTAAATCAAGAGTGGTCATCAGCATCTTTGTTGTGAACAAAATTAGATGGATGTATAACCAAGCCGACCAAACAGAAGTGGATGACGCAAGTGTTTATTTTCATTTGAGATGCCAGGGAAAATGCCTAAAATTTAGAAAATATTTCATGATTTTTTTTTTTTAACATTTTAAAATGTGCTACAAAATAATTATGTTGGTGTATGCAACAGTGTAACATTAAATAACACTGTATAGTAACAATTTTGCCACACCACAAGATAGTTGGAATGATCCAGGAGCACACATAACTGACAATGTCTCTGATAGACATACTGGCAGTTCAGAGTGTCCAACCATTGTTAAACAGTGCTTGTGATATTCACAAGAAAAGTACATGTTGCAAGCAATTCCTGTTTTATAGTGTATATATTTATAAATGACCTTGGTAGGTGAACTCTTTCTGCTGGTATTTTTGTCTTGTATAATTCTCGCATAGTACAAGATGCCAGAAATATTGTGTCAAATAAATGAATTATGAGGTAATTTTAATACATTATCTGCAATCCTAAAATCTAATCAGTTAAAATACCTTTAAGTTAAGTATTAATTTGACTCATGATACATATGCTCCCTGAATCCTGTTCAGTGTCATTATCTTTTAAAGGCAAGCGCTCTTAAGCTGTAAGTGAAAAGCAGTGTTATAACTTTGAACTTACTTTAATAAGCAAACAAATTATTTGAAATCTGAAGTAGACTTTTAAATATTTCCACACATTGCGGGTTGATTCCAAGGTTTGCTGTGATAAATTGGCTAGATGTATGGTATTAACAATCACTGTCAATGATTTACAATCATTAACTGCTTCTGCTTTTATAAAAGTTGCTGCTATTTTAAGACCCTCTTTGACAGTGCAGACATCAAGCTTGGTTTTAGCATGTGATTAAAATCCATTTCAAATGCCCAAGTTTATTCAGACTCTAACGGTGATGCTTAACAATTTGGGTCATGAAGGTGTCTATAGTACCTCAGTGATCATTTTTTTTCCTTTCAACAATTTCAAAGTCATGCATTTTTATGGCCGTATTTTGTAATCTACATGAAAAATTCATTCAAATGAGTCCAAACAAGCCTAACCGTTACAGGCGTGTGACTACTTGTTCGAGAACCAGCTAGTTGAAGAGACTGCAGGTCATATTGGAAAGTGGTTTCAAAATTAAGAAGCCCAGATGCAGAACCAAGATCATCAAAGCAGGGGCACAAAGCAGAGTTAAATATTGCGTGTTAATCATGTTGAACTGGTTCAAATAACTCTTTACACATGTATTGTTGCAAGGAATTTGTATACCGGTCCAATTAGTACAACAATAATCCTACCTGAATAAACCTTGTTTGTCAATAACACGCAGTATTTATCTAATCCTGTGCCCCTTCTTTACCAATTCGCGATTTGCCATCTTATCAGGATTAAAAGAAGTGTTGAGTATTTAGAGTAAAGAAATCTTAAATTGCCTATGTAATATTGTAATGTCAGTGTTAAAACCTTATAGGCAATCATTGCAGAGAGCTTGAAAGCAACTTAGCACTTTGGGACTTAGACATTCAACATATTGCACCAAATATCTTCCACAGATATTTGTAATGTTAATATGGATAAAAGCGCTAAGGCATTTTAATGTTTGTTTTTTACCCATTAGTAATGGGCAAGGAGTCATCATAACAAATATAGGGCTTCACTTGTTGTTGGCATGGTTAAAGCAATAGTCAATCATTTTTTTTTTACATAAATGGTTTTAAATGTCTGATAAGATTGTGACAAATTTGTATTTGCTTGATTTGACACTTGCCTGTGTCTAATTTACAAAGCAGTTAAGGAGTGATGTTGACCATCAGAATTAACACACAGAATTATTTCAAAATTTGTTAATGGTATTAGGTTTCCTGTGAGCACTGCATGTTTTCAACAAGTTGTAGGTTTTGATAGATTGCTTGTGAATCACATTTCAGTTCCCCTTTACAAGCAAATGTTGGATTATGACGAATCAAGAGATATATATAGCTTTGGCCGTCCTATATAACCATTTATTTCTACATTTTTAAAAAGCATTTCTTGAACATACTTGTTAGTAGTAATGATATTCTGAAATCTTCCGAAAATTTGCCCGAAATGGATTAGATTCCATCTTCGGTGTCTTACCAAACTCCAAGTATCTTTGAGGTCATAGGTCACATTACACCAAGGACACAGAAGTGTTTTTGCATTGTATAATACTTTGTTTTTTTTGTTGTGTGCATGTTGTGTAGTATTATGCATAAAACGATGAGTGATTGCAGACATCTATATAATGGAAAATCAATTGCCCAATGTGGTTTGAGATTCTAGTCCAGTCAGAAGTAGCAGTAGCAACTTAAGTAGTAAACACACGAATTCATTCGTGTATTCATTTTTTTTAATTGAGAGAGAGTACTGCCTTAAATTTGTCTAAAAAAAATATAGTAGAAATTAAGTCATACTTTGTTTGAGGACAGTGTCTAGCACCCAAGACCCACATAACATTTTTTTTTTCCTAAAACAAAGCAGTGTGTTAATTAGGCCTCAAGTATGCAGGCATTGGTGAAGAAAAATAAGGGTAGCTGACTCCATGTTGAAATTGATTTGAGATTGTTGCAAACGTGTCCACATTCGATAGCATCGGCACTATAATCTAGTAGTTGAAAAATTAGGTATCTCCACATTCCTGATATTGCTTACTGCAAGGCAAACAAACCATCTGTGAGAAGTCCTTGTCTTTTTTGTGGGCAAGTTAGCAAAATATGCCAAATGCGAGTTGAACTGAGATGTCACTCTTCCAGAGATGTATTTAATGGACCCAATGAACAGGGAACTGTAGATGAACTTGCCATTCTGGTGTACACTCAATATTGCCTTTTCTGACTCTACAGTTTTTGAAAAATGGGTTGTATCCAGGTTGATTGAAGGTAACGACAAGCTTAGGCTGAGAAATCTTTGTCACAGGAGACAGTTCTCTAAATCTCAAAACAGAAACCATTAATGGTTAGATTGTCCAAGTGTGTATTTCCTTACCGATCAGTCGGATGTTTTGTAATCGAGGCATAGATTTGTTTTTTATTGCTTAATAATGTATAAGTAGGTTTCTTAATGTTGTAGAATATTGGATGGATTGCACGCATGTATTTGCATGTGTGATGAAAATGTAGTATAAAGGCTGTCATATATAAATAGGGCTCTGCTGTGTAATGTTGTAAGTAGAAATGTCCGGCCCACCCATATAATTAGGCATTGGTTAATTATTTCAGTTATGTAAAGGTGACCTGGTTCACATGTAGGCTAAATTAGTATTGAAATATTCTGTTAGGCCTCGCCTCATTCAGCAACTTCATTTGCAGTAATTGTAACTTCAGTTAGGCACACATTTCAGCCCATGGCGTGCTCCAACCTTTGTAGTCGTGGAAAATAATTATTTTGTGGGGAATCCAATTTTAATGGAAACCCCAGATATCACACTCACTCAACCCGTCCCCTTTCAGCTTTTGAGGTGTCCTGTGAAAATGTGAAACAAATTTTGGTCACCAGAAAGTGATGCTGCGGTAAAAGATTGGAGGTGTATAATGATTGTCCCCACCGTCTCTAGACGGGGATGGAAATAGGGAGCGAGTGCCTGTCCCCCTCTGAAATTCTGCATAGCCCTGCCATGAACTAAAGGTGAGCAAATGTATTCAAAGGAGTGTACATGCTCAGGCATGCTGTGTGTGTAACTGAATGGTGTTGATGGCATTTGATTTTGTTGTGTGAATTATGACTATTTACGTATGCAGTGACACAGGTTACACACGGCTAAATTTGGTGGAAGTTAAATGGTGTTCATCATGATTTGAGCGTGAAACCTCAATTTACCGTGATGTCCTCCCTTCCATATAACATAAGTGTTAACACCCTCACTGAGAGTGCATTTATGATCAATCCTCTTCAGGCATTGTCACATTCTTACTAGGATACCAGTAGCAGCGCTGTTTACAGCCCCTCTAAGAAACTGATGTGAACAGAAAAACTAACACCAGAGGAATGCAATTCAGTAATGTGTAGTTATTTTCAATGCAACACCTTGTAACACAGGATGTTACATCGTCTTACTGTCATTATTCCTTTTACAAGAGTCGCTTGCAGAATTCTCAGGCAAGATTAGGGTATACCGTACATGCAGATAATAGGTTCTTTGACAACACCGGATTGATTCATGGTTCGAGAGGGTGTTCGCCATACGATTGTCATTTTTCCTAATTACATTACGTACGTAGGACTTGCCCTAAGAAATTATGACATTGACGGTAACATCACGGCCAATTTCTTCATGTAGTTACCACACAGCTACCACCGAAGTAGACATGGATTACATACCCACTCGACGTACAATCGCCGGCCAGGATTCCGTTTATTTGCCGCACCATAGACGGATGCTAGTGGACACAAAGGGCTTGTCTGCACCGTCGTGGAGTAGCTACGTGGTTACACCGGCTCTCAGCACTTGCGCGCAGTATTTCTCATGGCCAATTTTGTTTTTTAAGAGTTTTGGCATATATTTGCATTTTTTATGAATGTGCGGGAATCTATGGGGGTTTTATGATGCTCAGATTGAATTCGTCAATGATTTTCCTAAAAAACGTCAAAAATGCTAACGGAGCCCAAGTGTGTTATAGCGCCCTCATTCATGAATTTTCATCCACTCTCAAATGGCGTGTGGTAACTGCGGGGTAGTACTGGGTAGCTGCGTGTCTACTCGGTACGTTTACTCAACATCCACCTTCTCTCCACATAGTGGGCAACTACAGGATAGTCATTGGGGTAGGTACTGCAGAGTAGCCACATTACGGTTTAACTTAATACTGTGTCTTTGTTAGCCCTAGCTTGCAGCTACCGCCCTAGCATTAGCCCCAGGGTGTGTACTGTGTAGTAGCTGCCACGGTTGACATGGTGTAGCTGCCGTAATATGCACACATGGAAGTAAAAGGAATCCGGCCGTGAAGTACTATGTAAAGTTTGGTGCGACTGCCATGTTCCCCTGTGGATGGATCCTGTCACATGCATGTGTATTACAGATTTCACACAAATATTGCGTGAAAAAAAAGTGGTTTATTTGTTGCTTTGTTTTGTTACGATGTTGAATTTCAACTTTAAAATAATACAAAATCCTTTTTTAACAAAAAAAGTCAAAATTGAATTTTTAAAATAATGGATATATGAAAAAAAATTACTCTTGTTTACAGTTTTTTTGGAGAGGGAGAGGGCAGTATCTTGGTTTCTTATGGACAGCATGGGTATTGTATTTTTAACAATGGGCCATCTTAGGATATCAAATGTAACCAGGCAAAAGGTTGCAAACATTATTTGGTTGTTTCAAAACTACACGGCCGGGATTCTTACTCACGTGGTACAGCCTATACGGCAGCAGCTACACCATGTCTACCGAGGCAGCTACTGCACAGTTACACACTGGCAAGTGCGAGGCTGGTGGTGGTAGCTGCGAAGATAGGGCTACTAAGGACAACAATTATTAGGTATGGTATAGAGTAATGTGGCTACTCTGCAGTACCCTACCCCAATGGCTACCTGTAGTTGCCCATTAGGGAGAGAGAGGGTGGATGTTGAGTAGACAGTACAGGAGGAAGTAGACACGGCAGCTACCACATAGCTACCCGCGGTTACCACGACGCCATTTTTGAGAGTGGATGAACATTTCATGAAGAGGGCGCTATACACTTTTTTTTTTTTTTTTTTTTTTTTTAACGTTTTTTAGAAAAATCATTACGAAATTCAAATCGGGCATCATCAAAACCCCCCATATTCAAGCACCTGTAATAAAAAATGCAACTATATGCCAAAAATATCAAAAAAACAAAATTGGCTATGAGGAAATACCGTGCGCGTGCTGAGAGCGGGTGTAACCACGTAGCTATGCTGCGACAGTGCAGACAGCCGCCCCCGGGTGTGTACCCACCACACACTCCGCCCCTCCACCACACCTGAACCGAGAACAAAAATCACGGAATCCGGCGACGGCGAAGTGTACGTCTGTGGGTAGGTAATCATGTCTACTCGGTGGTGGTAGCTGTGTGGTAATTACCATGAAGAAATTGCCGTGTAAACAAAGAATGTTTAGCTTGTTTTGTATGGGAGGCAACAATAAACTATCCCGAGGAATGGCCCCAAAAGCACATGAAGGGTATAATGTCATTATGCCTGCCTTGCATATCTTGCCATTTGTTTCATTCAGAGATTACCAGGATTGATGCTTAGGACACAAGTTGGTTTAATGGAGAATCCCAGTGTGTTGTATGTTTCATTAACTAGAATAATGTACAGGGTTTTGCTATATAGAACGCAATAAATAATTTACAAGATCATTGACTTATTCTGGTTACTGATATTTGCGTGTTGGCTTCAAGTTGTATGGTATAGAAAGTAGGTGGTTGATATTTCATTTACATGATCATCCTCTGGGTAGGAGGAATGATGATCATGGCTTTCCTGCAGTGTAAAAGTTCATTTCACAGGAAGTTGCATATCGCACCAAGTGGAGGTTATTGTCTGCCCACACAATTTTGCAAGTTAGCGCATTATAATTGATCAGTGACAAAAATTACGGTTAAGGATAGGTAAGATAGCCAGTATAAACAGTTGGCAACAGTTGTCAGGGAATCAAAATTCAATAAATTATTTTCTAGGAATAACACAGAAAGTAGCAGTTTTGAACAAGGCGGTTCTCGAACCGCAGTGTCGCTGCTAAAAGCTATCCCCGATTTACTTTAAACTTTGTCTTTTGTGTTGTAACCACTTCTCTCCAGTGCATTTCATCTCCTTCTAATAATCATTTGCCAGACTTCATCATGTTTAAAGCAAGCGATTGCGCTAGCTGTCGTCTGCCGTCGCGGTTTGTGAAATGGGCAAAAGGTCACATGGTCACCTAGGTTCAATGGGGGTCAAAGGGGTCACAGGAGGTCACCAAGGTCACCACGGTCACCCCCGACGCAACCTTCCTCCTGACACACACAATCGCAGCCCACCCGACAACTCCCAGACAACGAGTGTGAATGGGCCCAAAGGTGACATGAGGCACCAAGCGGTTAACACAAGTCTCACACAAGGTCCACAACGGGCACCAACGGCCACAGGGCACATGCGGTCACCCCACATCTCACCCGACACCACCCCACCTTCCCCAACGCACCTAGCCTGACCCCCACCCAGATGCACCCAACCCGACCCCTTCCGACGCCCACCCTCCCCTCCCCAACCCCACCTTCCCTCTCATATGATACCCACACAGAGGGATGGTTATAGTAGTTTTTTTCTGTAGCAAAGGAACGAATTTTGCATATCGATGTACCATGTTAGCAATACAGCAAATATGCATATTTAATCGCTCATTTGCATACTTAAGCCGCCATGTATCAGGAACTTTCCAAATGGCAAAGATGCGCACCATAATGGGTTTCCTGAGTGAAGGAATTTCGCCTATCCAATTGTACCATTTTGAAAACAGCGGATTACGTGATTATTCGCCATACTAATGAGCTAATTGCATATGTAAAATTGCCTGAAAAAATCTTGTCCAACATCCTAATAGGTCGAGAACTCTTCTAAACCCGCTTCCTTCCACCAAGTTTCATCATTTACGCCTTACGGAACTCAAGAATTAACTTGCCACAAGCCTTGCGGGAAAGTGTTTTTCATTTTGACTCGGCCAAAATAAGGCTAATTAATATTCACGAATATGCAAATAATGCAGCTTAAAAGATACGCATAAGATATTCTGGCCCCTCACTCTATCACCATACCAATATTAAGAAATCGGGCTAAGCGTTTAGCCAAGCCAGAGCATTTCAAAAAAGGTTAACCGAAATGGCTGAAAAATGCTAAGACAGCGTTCAAGCTTCGGACGTCACGTTTAGCGGACACAGGTGTGAAAATAAATATTATTTGGGTGAATGGGAAAATGGAAAACAGTCAAAATTCTTTTACTTAATGTTTCTAAGGGTTAAATGTCACATTTAGGATTTGGCAATTTTTAAAACCCCATATTTTGACTGATTTTGAGGAAAAAATTCAGTTTTTTGGCCAATTTTAGCCAAAAAATGGCCATTTTAGGGTGACAAAAATTTTGAACATGCCGATTTCTGTGAGGTATTGAACATGAAAATACCTAGTAGCTGACGAATCTTTATGCTATATTGACAGGGGTACATTGTTAATATTCAAATCATTAAATGGGATCAATCTATTTATTTTTGTAACCAGGTTAGAAAGTCGGGCGGTCAGTGGGTGACAAGTGATTGGGAAAAAAAATGCAATTTTCACCTAATTTGTGCATTGAAAAAGCATAACGCAATGGTAGGAGCTTATGGGATGCTTCTGTATCTTTTTGTTCAGAGTTTCAATAGCTAAATAGTGAATAAAACTGACTAAGTGGAAATACTGACAAAAAATAAAGTAATATTGTACCCTACCCCTATATTTCGGAGGGTGTGAAAAAAATAAGGCCTTCACAAACAAAATAGTCCTCAAAACTGTGAGGTTAAGGCTAAAACAAATAAAACTTGCCTATAGCCAAAGACCCTCTAGAGCAAGTTATATTTGTTTAGCCCTCAGAGTCCCAGTTTTGAAGGCACTTATTTTTTTGCGGACCGATTTTTGCTCCAAATTGAGGATTCGGGAAGAAATATGCATGTACAGTGCTATGGGAAAAATTTTCAAGTTAATAATATGCATTTGTTATTTCAGATTCAGTTCTACACAAAAAGTCACCCTTAGAAAATGGTATTTTAAGTAGGATATCTTTTCCTTTGAGTTTCCACCATTCTGTCACCAAACGTAAGTCCAAGCTTGAACGCTCTTGTCCTAATTAAAAATTCATGAATATGCAATAATGCAGCGAAAAGTTACACTTAATATTGCGGCACCTCACTCTCTATATCATACATCAAGTTTGAAATAATCGGGTTAGCGTTAGCCAGAGAGCATTTTAAAAAAGGTTTAACCGAGGCTTACGGACGGACACACAGAAAGTTGACTAGTATGTGCCTCAATGAACATTCGTTCAGCGACACAAAAATGAAAACGTGACCGCAGACGACCTTTGACCAAAGGTTAGGTTGTAATCAGACTTCAATTTTAAAGAAAACCACAAAAAATTGAAGACCTTCAACATCATCCACATCTGAAAGGCCCCTATGATATAAAATTGGATCCGATTAAGCCCAAATTGGCGAGCTTATTGGAGTTGCCCAAATTTTAAAAAATCATAGCGGCCCGAGACCAATTAATATTGGGCGTAAATCATCCAATTTTATCATATATGTTTTGGATCCGATCTTTTCCCACACTTGGACTCATCAAAAACATGATAATGGTTAAATTGGACTTAAAACTTTTCGAACAAGCCGTGACAAACAAAACCGAAACAAACAGAACAACACCATACAGACACGCGCGCCCTCACAAAATCCCCTACTGCTTTTCAAAGCAGTGGGTTTGTAATTAAAAAGTACTTTGCCCAAGAGTGGGATGAGCGTTCATTTAGGTATAAATATAAATTCATGTGACAAACTGGTTGCAAAAATTTGTATTGGAGTGAAATGCTTATGGGAAGAAACACTTACTCTTTGTATCACAATACAAAAAGTGGATAAATTCTTTCGAAAGTACAATGACAATGTGATCAGGGAGCCCACTGTACAGCTCCCACCCCCCCTCCCCTCTAGATTTCCCTCCCTCTCTTCATCTAGCCCTTAACCCTTTTCTCCTCCTTCCCTCAGCTAGCACCGTTCTGCGGAACAAAATGAAAGTGCTGGTGTTTTGGCAGTTCTTTTAGGCAAAAGTTTGCTAACGTGGGCTGACCCAATCCAAAAAACTCGCCCCACACGCCACACACCACACACTTATAGCTCCAAAAGCAGATTAAATTTCGGTTTATGAAGAAAATTTATATTTCCCGAATGTGGCCGGACCACATTAATTAACACCACACTTGTCCTATGGGTCAATTTAATACCCCAAAAACAATTTTTTTTTCCTCTAAATGGAGGGACTGACTACAATTTGTGATCTGCTTCCATATGAGGAGAAACATGAAAAAAAACGATGATCGGGGCACCACCTTTTAGAGGGGCTTATTCCCCAATTTTTGTCTATGTATTCTCTCTTGATATGAGAGCCTGAACACTGCATATGCATTCCACAAGGTTTCATGTTAGAAATAATCAATATTGCAACGGGCAAAAAAAAATCATTAAGTGGTAAATATTAATGGTAAAGGTCCATGGCCCGAGCGCTAATAAGCCTCGTCCCCAGAAACCCCAGATTTTTACCGGAAGTGGTCAACATTTTGGTATGAGATTTACATGGTGAATGAAGTCTTAGAGCCAAATGATATTTGGTTTGGAAGTATAAGCGAAAATGTGCCCTATTTTGGTGACCAATATTAATTTTACACAGTACTCTATGGGCTTACAAAATCATGTTTTTAGCTCTCGCATCAAAACGGATTGAAAAATCGGTGAGATGGGGTTTTGTTGTGAAGGCCAAAATAAAAACTTCACATCCTTAAATCGGGCTATCCCCCTTTAACCATTAAAAGAGTTTTTTCCCCTCTATATTGGAAATGAAATGGATTTGAAAGCTAAAATTTCAGGATGACAAAAAAATCGATACTACTTCGGGTAAATCAAGGGGTCCCAAAGATGATTGGAACATGCACCTATAATTTACAATAGGGCTAATAAGTAGTGAAGACATCTTAACAACACAATGTTGGTTACTTATTACTAGGCCATGTTTATTACATCTCTTGAACACTGCAGGCTAACCGAAAATACAGTGATAACTAGTACGCACAAGCGAATTCTTACCCATTATCAACAAATTTAGATCATTCTTTTAACCAACCCTTCTAGTGGGGTTGGTGTGTATTCCCATAGGATTTTCATGCTAAAATTGATTTTGTTGCTGTTTGGGTTTCAATAGGACCTAAACTGTCAGAAAATAATGGGGTGCAAATTTTCCTACTGATGCCCCTTCTTCAAGGGGGCAAATATTAGTACAGGGAAAAATTTAAAATCGAGTCAAATTGTGTTTTAATGTACACTAACACGTTCGTCTCGTCATAAGGATTAGAAAAAGTATTATATATTTGCCTAGGTTCCAACCTTTAGTTAGAGGTATAGCCCCATAATGGTTCAAGGTCACCCTGGGGGTAAATGCTCCGATGTTGTTGAAAGTGGTGTCAAATGATTCCTTGTGTCGTACTGAAACAGAAAATGCATTTTAATTGATCTTTTGATATCACCATTGCGACATCCAGGGAAGGTTCTGGTGACCCCCCATAGACCATGTAGACCCTTGCGACATTTTGCAATGTAATTAGCCAACCAAATGTCACACACTGAAAAATAATACATTTTTGGATCCTGTGAGACAATACAAACTTCTCACCAGTTTCAACAAAATCTGAGCATTGGGTAAATGTTACCCCAGGATGACCTTGAACCATCTTGGGGATATGGCGCTTTAACTAAAGGTGGAACATAGGCAAATATATCTTTTCTAATCCTTTCTATAAAGGAGACGAAACATGTAAGAACACAATTTGAACGATTTCAAATTTTTCCCTGTAGTAAACATTTCCCCCCTTGAGGAAGGGGGAAGCGTCCGAAAATTTGCCACCCATCATTTCTGACTTTTGGTCCATATTGAATGGAAAAACACAAGAAAATAAATTTAGCACCAAAATCCACTCCTCCCCAGGGAACGTTATGACATAACAACCCACACTATTCTGGTTTGCTACTTTTCCCATGTTGTACACCAACATTCATATTGAAGGAGATCCGTTATCGATGAAAAGGTGGGGAACTCCTACTGTCGTTCAATAAACCTTAGATGCCCAGTTTTTATTAGAAAAAGGAAAAGGCACAAAAGTTGCTTGAAAAAGTTATGCAAACCCAAATGCACAAACTTAATTCCACATACCATTGATTTCAATTTGCTCTAATTTTTAAACCAAAAAGCAAAAGGAGTGGTGGAATTCTCTGAAGAAACATTATACAGTTCAATGTATCTGGATCTTTCAAAAACAAACTAAAAATGTAATGGATTTTCATGCATGCTGAAAACTTTAGGTCTTAAGGTAGGATTTAGGAATTTAAATGTTCTTACAGAAAAAATTGTGACCATAAAATCAAATTCTAAATCATTAGTTCCAAACTTGACTATGGAAGATGAATTCACTCCACATATTTTGCAGTTCGAGACCGTTTATACTTTTGACCCAACCCTGTTTTCGTGCGATTTGTTTTTGGTTTTTTTTTTTTTGAAATTCCTAATTTTTTCATTAAATATTTTTCTTAGCCTTAAATGGAGGTGCTTTTAAAATGAAACTCCAGGATATGTGTATAAAAACAAAAATCTAAATTTCACGTTGGCTTTTTTAAATTCAAGGGTTTAATTTTAGAAAAATATTGAAATTAAAATAGGAAAGTTTTTTACATGTAATTTCAAATAGAAACAATCAATCTGCAAAAATCTAAAGTGGAAATTTTCTAAAATTGATTTCCTTTTCATTATGACCCTTATTCATCACCAAGGTAGTTGTAGTTCTTTAGGAAAAATTCGAAAAGTGGAAAATTCAGTATTTCTAAAAATAATCAGCAACTAGAATTTCGCGGTTTCGGCTTCGCGCGCTCGCTATATATTCAAGAATATAAGCTTGGGCGCCCATGACCTTTGACCCTGGCACGTGACCTTGATATCATCAACATATGGGCTAGCATGGTGCGCCTATGACAAAAGTTTGGTTCCAAGTGAACTTCAAGTTTTCCAGTTAGATCAATTTTACCCCATTTTTCAACTTGACCTCACAT
>JAMKCH010039470.1:0-13352 GCA_023653785.1 Ophioderma brevispina | reverse complement strand
TCCAGGAGGAGTATATTCAAATATGATCCTGGAGTATATTTGACATTTGATACACAAAATGGTCCAGGAGAGCATATGGCAAATATGATCATGGAGCAAAGGTTAAAGTTAGAGCCAATATTTGAAGTCAAATACTGCTCCATGAGCATATTGCCATATGGTCTTGGAGAGCACATGCATGAAAAATTTGACTTAGAATATTTCTCCAGATGACCTATGCTCTGGGACATGATTGCATACAAAACCACAATGAGTTAGATTAGAGTAAGTTCAAATGGGACACTACAAAACACAAGTGTTGTGATGTCCAGCGCAGCGGAATCGGGGAGCACAGGTTGCCCTATCCCCACTTTGGAAAAGTGGAGCCCCCCCCCCTCAACATACAGACGTTTCAGAATGTATTTGCTGCACGAGAAACCGATAGTTAAGTATGAAAATGGTCAGATCAAGTGCCTAATGGCCCTCCACTTTGAAAATCGTTCCGCCGCGGGGGGTTGTAGTCTCCAGAAATAAAAAAGTCAGTAAGAGGAAATAACATAATGGAGTACAAGTACAACACTCTGAACTGTATTTAATTGATAACAATAAATACTTGCATTTCAATTAAATTCAATACTAAACAGAATAGGAACGCGTTTCATTGAAAAAGCGACTATAAAAACTGCAAAGCCTACGCATGAGGTATAGAGAGAGAAAATGCCAATTAATCAAAATGTAAATTATATATGTATGTGTGCTGTGTGTTGTTAAGAATTATATACGGTGTGTGTGGTGTGTGTGTGTGCGCGTGCGTGCGCAAGAGGTGTGGATGTATGTATGGGGGTGCGTGCGCAGCGAATGTGTGGGTGTGTGGTTGTGTGTGCGCGCGCTTGGTGGTGTTTGCGCGCTCGCGTGTGTGGTATGTGGTGGGTGTTGGGGGGTGTGGGGTGTGTTGTGTGTGTGGTTGTGTGGGGTGTGTGTGTGTGTGTGTGTGTGTGTGGGTGTGCGCTCGCGTGTGTTGTATTTCCCGTTTTTGCTGAATCCTTTTAATTGTACCATTATAGTTATTTCGGAATTCTACGGTAATAATTGAGTCTGAGAAAAAGTTTAATAGCCTGGCAAAAACACACATTACTGGTATTGCAGTCTTTCAAATATCACAGTTATATGGACATACTTTCTAGTGAATTTCTCTTCAATTGTTTAATGGTTTTTCAACGATCGTAAAGCTTTGAAATGGCCTGCTCGCATGGCTACATAAATTCGCGCCAAGGCCGACATGAATTTCTAGTGCACAAATATAAATTATTTACTAAATAGGCCTAATGGAGCTATGATGAAATTTTGCTGAAAACACTAAGGTTAATTTCTTGGATTGCGTTCACAAGTGGTCTTGAACTGTGTGATTTAGCATTACAAACTACACAGATTTTGATTGTACTGAAGTATGTGTATTTGTATAGGGCATCAATGTAGAAACGGAAAGCGAGTGCGACAAATATGACAAAAAACAACAAGAATTTGGAATTGGTCCCGACTTATGTGTATTGTAAATCGAGTCATCAATGTTGAAACGAAAAGTAGCGACCAATATTCACAAAAAAGGTAAATTATTATTATGGTAATTATTGCAGGGTGCGTAAAAAATGTATGCAAAATTAAACTTAAAGAAAAGCTGTTTGTACTTAAAACAAGAATCAAAAAATTAGTTTTCTTAAGGATTCCTCATACTTCGAGAGTGCTAGCGATGGACGCGCTGGAGCATGCGCAATGCATGATCTTGAAAAGAAATGCGCTGGGCATGCTACAGGACGTCAGTCGCAAGCGGCGACTCGAAGTATGATGTAGTCTTAAATGTAAAATTGTGCCAAAAACATATTCAAATCAAAATGAGTAACTCTAAGGTTGCTGTTCTTCTAATTTGAAGTTTGAAATTTTGAGGAAAAAAAAGTGTTCTTTGAGGTTAAGTTTTGTTTTGTTTTCTCACTTTGTAGTTGCATCAAAAATAGTATTAAATGTCGGTTATTTTTCCCGTGTAAAATTGGCAAAGAAAACTAGTTTAGTATCAAGACTTCAATGAGGGATTAGGCGACGAAAAAAGGAAAACCATTTTTTAACGGGCGAACGGACCTTTCGAGGAGGGTCGGTCCGGTCGGCGAATTTTTCTTTTTGTTAATTTTTTTTCTTTCTGGCGCTCAAAAATTGGCCTAAAATGACCCAAAATTGAAAAATAAGAGAAAAATGAAAAATTTTACAAATTTTCTAAAAAAAACTGCCAAATTGTAGAAATTTGGGTTAAAACAGGCTGATTTACATGATGTTTGGCAAAAAACTAAAAAAAAAAATCTTGACCAAAACTGAAAAATCAGGGCGGTCGGGCCCGTAAAACAGGGGTTTGTTTTTATTTTCGTCGCCGAAAAGAGCTTATTCAGTAAGGTATATTAATCCTCATTGAGTCTTGACACTAGGATAGGTCAAAGCAATATTACACAGAGGGTGCCAAACCTTTATAAACTTTTTCTTGTATCTGTATTTTAATATCAAACACAACTAAAAGATCAGACACGAGTGCACTAATGGGCAGGGCGTTACAGAATTTGGATACTATAGCTCCATTCGATCAATTTGACTCAATCGACGAAACTAGCTACTTTTGTTTATGGCAATTTTCCCATTACACTTTGACGACTACATTAGGATGAACACCATGCACAAATCCAAGTCCGGCGAGTCATAGCTCTGACAGCTGAGGACTTTCACGGTTATTACGGTCCATTGTATTAAGTGGGCGGGGTTTAGTAAGCAAAAACGCAATCTCATTGGTGTTGCCTATCTTATATGAGAGGATATTAGATAGTGCGTCCCCGCGCAAGTTTTACGCGCGTGTGTATAAAGTTACGCAGTGCACCCAGCTAGTAAGGGTTGGTTCATTTTTTAAACGCGGGGCAGACTAGTTTGTTTTTAGGACTAATATATTGAAAAAAACTATTTTCGGGGATTTAAACAACAAAACTAAATAAGAATGAAATAACAGATAGGATTTGTTGTTGTGCCTATCTAAAGATCGTGTCATATTGGAATGGGCAGTTCAATATTTTTATCGTAGTGGATACCGGCGCACATCAAAATATTGGCACAAAAAGTATCTCGGCATGTTTTTCGATCAGTATTGTGCCAACGTCAGACCATTTTGAAAAGTTTTCGAATAAACATTTTGTTGCATATGTCTTGATCTTCATTTAACACCTCGATTGTAAAAAAGCGTGCAAAATGGCTGATATAGACCGCCCGAAAGACGCAAACCCCCAAAACCAAAGTTGACAGTTTTGGATTTTTCAATGGGAATTGCAGACTGGGACACGAACACGATAGACCACAATCAAGATTTCAAGTAGGCTTCTCGCTCATTCAGTCGGAAAAACCCCTCTTTGTGTAAAATCAATACACAACGTATTATTGCGTTGTATCACAGTGACCATTGAAAAAATCCTAAACAACTCAACTTTTGGTTGGGAGGGTCTGCCGTCTTGCGAGCGCTCTATCTCAGCCAATTTGGACGCTTTTTTACAAAGCGAGGTGTTTTAAATGAAAGACCAAATATAGCAACAATTGAATATATTTCTGAAAACTTTCAAAATGGTATGACTTTGGCACAAGTACTGATCCAAAAAAAATTGCCGAGATACTTTTGTTGCCAGGGGTATATGCGCAGATTGGTAGCTGATCTATTTTACAAGCGAAGATATTTCATCAGTAATAGACAAAACAGGTCAAATATTATTAAAATATTTCTGAGTGATGTTGCGTGGTGTTATTCGGCGCATTATCCAATTCAGTTGAAACCTTCTTGAGACGAGAATGGATCTTGGTGAGCCGGCAATGAAAAAAGTCAGTCTGTTGATACAGTTTAAAGTTTGTATAGGAGCGTCTCAATCCAATCTTGGTCAAAAGTACATACATTGTGCGTATATCGGCCCCCGAGTCACGGCATAGATATAGTAGCTGCTGTTATGCTGCCGCAAATCTGCAACGGATGCGTATAAAATGCTGTATCCCGATAGGGTAGATCCTTGTGGGAAGCCATATTCCATAAATTAATGTCTGATGAGATTGAGTAAACCTTAAAGGCAGACTCAGAAATTTTATGTATGGTATTAAAACAAATTCAACTAGAACTAAAACATAGTCCCCTTAAAATTGCTAAATTCCAAAGTTGGAGAGAATCGAATTTTTCGTTTTGATACAACCATTTATGTATTATAACAATAAAATAACGTTATCGAATTATACCAAGTGTGATTTTCTATATGAATGACTTGATTTGAGCTTAGTATTTCACCCATGATTAAATCTAGGGACAGGATATGTACATGTAAAAACACATTTTTTAGCTGAGGGCGCCCCTCTTTTGGAAATCTCTGAGTCAGCTTTAACAAACCCATACAATTAATTTAGCAACTCTTTTAAAGCCGTTTTTGCGTTCCCGTCTTCCTTCTGGAGCACTGCACAAAAACTTCCGGTGTTGAATATGCAACCACCACGTTACACCAGGTCGGGTTAAGCCTTGGCCGTGTTAATTTCTGGTGTTAAAGTCAAGATTTAAACACCGCTGGTGTTGCTGCAAAATTTTGGTTATGCATTTGTGTTGCTTATGTAATGCTAGAAGTAAGACAGCTTATATAGAAAACAAACACTAAAACCAGCACAACATTTTTACTAAACATGTTAGATGGTACAGCGATATAACAGTTAACACCAACATTGGTGTTAATTAACACCAAAGCGTGTGTGGTCCTACTGGGACACCAGGAGGTGTTAAATTAACAACAGTTGATGTCCCATTTAACAAAAGAGGGTGTTAATTAACCAGTTAAGTCAATTTAACACCAGGAGGGTGTAAAAATAAATAATGAACAGCCGATCCATGTGGTGTAAGATTAAACACACAAAAGATGTTATCATATATTGCGAACACCAAAATTAGTGTCAATATAACAACCAATTTGGTGTCAGTTTACACCAATAGGTGGTCCATCTCAAAACACACGCTTGTGTAAAATCAAAAAAACCCTCGGTGTTAAATTTAACACCGATGTTTTTGCAGTGAGTACATAGCAAGATATCGTTTCCCAATATTTTAATCCGCCAAGTTTAAGGAACATGACAATCCATCAACACTGGGATTCTGTGGATTAACATCTGTTTAGAACACAATTACGAATGTATAATCAAGAATTCCTTGTGAGTAAAATATTTTGCATGTTGTATATTTTTGGCTCGTGTGGCATACCAACAACGTTTTATTTGAAACGCTCGCTATCCAAGCTTTGCATTTATTTGATCATATTCTTCCTAGTCAAGATATATAGAAAAACACCGGAAAATAGCGGAATTTTTCAGGATGGTTTCCTGATGCTGTAAGGATACCAAATATCAAATGCCCTGAATCCTCGTGTGCTATTTGAGAATAAGGGGGAAAAGTTTGACAGGGGTCAAATTCGACAATGTTCCAATGGCGTTTCAAATGTGTATACTAACGTTTGTGTCTGGTATAAGAATACAAAAAAGGTATAGTTTGCCCTATCTGCGATTTATTGGAATAATAACTATATGGAAATAATGTTCACGGGCATATTGGGGTAAAGGCTCGGACTAATACGATTCTTTCCACAAAGTATATCGATGTTCGTCTCATATGTATAAACTGAAAACGATATATGGAGGTCAAGTAATTTTCATTTCTTATCTGCATTAGAGTTGAAGAATAATCAGTGTGAGACAAGATTAAACCGTTGTAAAGTTGGCTCCACGTGGATAAATTACACTTTCTTGATGGTCACTTTTTCAAAAGCGGCCATTTGTTATCCCATCCAAGTATCAATACCACAAGATGGTTTGTGGGCAACCAGAGAAGATGAGAAAGAAGGAGATGGTCATTTTGTAATCCATTTCTAAGAATTACTCTCATTCACCGGCTCATGGTTTGGGAAACTTGGGGCCATTTCGATTGGGGCCTTTGAAGTATTCTATTCAAAAGACTGAAGCTTGGCCAGTCGGGAAGGTTTCCACAACAGAAGTAATTGATACCTGCCATTAAAACAGTTAATTTGTTTTCCAGCTAAAAGATCTCTGCTGCTAATGAACTCCACATTTGTTTTACCGTTAGTTATGTATTTTAATTCGTTGGCGAAATAATTGAGGAAAACAGTGACTTTTTAAACCAAGAAAATAACAAAATCGACCCTTTTTCGGTAAGCTTCTTTGAATCAGTATTTTAGGTCAATAAAGGATGTTGTTCTTTTAGCCTAATTTTAAAATATCCAGTTCCTGTGAAATACGTTCTGATGAATGATTAGAACAATGCATTTTGAATCACGTTCAACCATCCTTTTTGTGTACAACAAAGCGTCCAAAGGCCAAAATGCTTTGAAAATTTGGTGGTATAAAGTTGCTTATACCCCGATGCAGGGGTCCGTTCTCTTTTTTTTTTTTTTTTTAACCGAAAGTGGTCGTACGAACAGTAGTAGACCTCTTTCTATCGAATTTTGCCGTAAAGGTTACACCTTACGAATTTCGGGTTCCCGAAACTTGTTGCACTTAAGATTTTCTTCAAAACTCACGAAAAATCTACGTCTGTCGCAACTAGCAGTACGCTTTTTCCACGACTGTTCTTGCGTTCCCTGAAACTTAACTTAGCGCAGGATTATTCGAGCTTCTTATTCGTGATTTATTTGCAAAAGGGGGTGTGAGGCTGGGTGATGATTGTAGGAGATTATTCAAACCATCTTGAACATGTCACGGACCCGGGGGTCACTCTGTGTTGGTTTGGTGTGGGGATGTGTGTGTGTGGGGGGGCGTATGTGGTGGGGTGTATGCGTGGAAGTATGTATTTTTGTGGTGTTTTTGTGTTTTGTTTGTTGCGCTCAGTGTCACCCAATGACCGGTTTTCAAAAACAATTTTAAATAATTATGTAGTCCTATATCTCTTGTCGTCGAATTTCTCTCACAATTTAAAAACTAGTTTTTTGGTTTTTGTTTAAATAAAATAGCCTCTTTTGTGTATTTCAACCTCCTATTTTTAGGGGCAAGTCTCCAAAAGACCTCCGATTTTTCAGTACATCACCGTTACTTACAAAGTTGAGTGATCCCTTCCCCCAAGTTGATTAGCAAGTGATTAATGAGTACAAGCATGTTTAAATTTGAAAACTTATATAAATATGTAGGGTTATTTTCCATTTAAGTGAGGAATAGTACGTGTTGTTTCTGTACTTAGGCCTAGGATGAAAACACGGCACACAACATCGTTAAAGTGCATGGCCAGATTTAACGGTATTGCGAAAAGTTCTCTTGTATTATATTACACCTAGCTTACCGGCTTGCATTGACATGTAAAGAAAAAGAAACATATTATTGTAGGTGTCGTAGGCTAAAAAGGTTCAAATGCTTAAATTACCTTCTACAAGAAGTTAAACGGCTCTTGTGCATGAATATATTGACACACAACTATATAGTCATGTTATCTAATGAAGACGAACTCTAATAGGCCTATACCCTATGTGTCCCTTTTAAAGACATCAAATATACTCTTGGTTTCATCAAGCGTCTTACGTCTATGAAGAGTGGGATCATCAATTCGACTGAGGGATGATATAGGCTGTTAGAGTAGGTTTGGGTAGCAGCCTGTAGAATCAAGGTTTACAGCCAGACTAAGTATAAACCCTATAACCTATACCTGTTTTTGCTAAAAGTAAAACAATAAAATAATTTTGTGAAGGCTTCAATCATGACCAACTTTGAACTTCTAAAACAGTAATATTTTTTCATTGCTCAAAACAAAATCTTAAATCTGCAAATTTAGATACAAAAACATTTAACATAACATAACATAACATTTAATTCTATCCACAATCATACACCAATAATTAACTATCACATACAAGTAATATGTAAGTGTATATATACATGAGTGTAATGTGGAAGAGTACTGGGAATTAAGCTAATAATGGCCTGTTCAGTTCACCACTCTATTTCCTCGTGTTTATAGTTGATATAAGTGGACTTTTTATATTAAGTTAAAAGAATGAAATTTTTTGATTTTTTAAAATCTTCAATTTTAAATATCATTGTTTGAAATAAACCGGCCAAGGTAAGATATAGATTTACCACTAAATTCAAGTTTAATTTAGGTATTTGAAAGTCTGAATCATGTCTTGTAGAATAAGCGTGGGTTTCCAGCATTTGTTACAAACCTGTTGTCAATGTGGAGGGTAACAGATTATAGCTACATTTGTACCGGAATGTACCAAATATTAAGTTTTACCCAAATCCATTATTTTGGTTGATTGTATTTAACAAATAAAGGATTTGATGCACTTCTGTATCACTATTGCTCACTGCTCCCAGTGCACGCTTTGAAGAATATGCAGTTTTTTCCATTTCATTAGAATTGCATGCACTTGCCATGCAGTGATACCATATTGTAAATGTGTGAGAGAAACAGTGTGTTATAGAGCTAAAAGTGCAGTTTAGGTAAAAATGTTTTACTTTATATAAAATTCAATACTACGATATAACATTTCTTCCCTAATTCCCTCATGTGATTTTTCCAGTAAGGTTTTGGTCACTAGTGACTCCTAAAAATTTAAAAAAAGCATTAACTTGATTGATTTTAGTATCCATCGATTGAGATATTCAATGTTTATTTAGTTGTTTGTTTTATTTTGAGTGCCAAAAGCATGTAGTTAGTTTTTCCTTAAGTTTAGTGAAAAATTATTTGGACTTGAACCAAGGTTTTATTTAGCTGGACCATTATTCATAATTGTTTTGATTAATATCATGATGTGATGTAAACCGCACTGGTATCATCTGCAAAATATAAAAGACAATTCGTGACAGTTTTGGAATATCATTAACAGAAATGATAAATCCCAAGGGTCCTAAATAGAGCCTTGTGGCATGCCGGTTTCGATATTTTTGGTAGATTTGTGACTGGTATCAACAAACTGCGTTCGTTTGTGAGGTCAATTTTTTGAAACCAGTCCAAGACAATACCTCTGAAGCCATATTGATACATTTTAGGCTAAGAGGATGTCCTGATTTATGGTGTCAATGCCTTGGAAAGGTCCAAAAATACACCAGCAGTTGTTTGATTTATTCGAAGCTTGAGTAATTTTATCACAAGCTTTGTTATAATACCCATATTGTTTGGAGTGTTTCGGGTCGACGGTTCCGAATTGGTTTCAAAGAGTATATTGTGTTTTGCGTCTATAAATGATATACATCTATTAAAAACAAGAACGCTCAAATTTTGAAAAACCAGGTAGAACTGAAATTGGTCTGTAGTAGTAAATTTGTCCTTTACTATCTTTTTTATGAATGGGAATTACCCTGGCTTTTTTAAGTTGATCAGGTACATGCCTGTTTTAGTGACATTTTGTAAATGATGGTTAGGGAATGCTTAATTCACTAGCACGTTTTTTAATAATTAAGGGCTGGAATGCATCTGACCTGGACTTTTTTAGGGGCATTTAAATATTGAGTAACTTTAATTACTTCATCCTCTGTGATCGGAGTAAAGAACATGGGTACGATCAATTGGATTAGTGGAGATAAGTTGTATATAAAGTTGGGTATTATATTTTGGAAATTTGTTTAATTAAAAAACCTGATTTGGGCCTATATGTTTATGAAGAAGTCTTTAAATGATTCTGGAATTTGTTTATGATCATTTATAATTTGATCATTTAAGCCTTAAATCCTTATTACAAGATCTAGTATGGTTTTTATTAATTATATTATTTAGTATTTTCCAGTGTTTTTAATATTTGTCTTTTTCTTTTTTCCAATTGATTTACAAAGATTGCTTTTTTAGCAGTCTTAAGAGCTTATTAACTTTGTTTATTTTTAGTGTCTTATATTTGTTCTATTTTGTGGAGTTCTATTCTTTTATATAATTGTTTAAAATTCGACTTTTTTTTATTTATCATTTTAATTATCTTTGGTTATCCATGTGATCCTGCTTGTTTAGTTTTGATTTAGTTATTTTCTTAGTAATGGTTATGCTTGTCTCAGTAGGATATGTAAACATTTCCATAGTTATATAAGCATTGTTAACATCAGTTTATTTAAGTACATTTTCCTAATTAATTTCAAACATGGCATCTTTAAGTGCTGTGATATTATTATTTTAGAAGGTCTTCGTACTTTTAGTTTTTGGTTAATTATTTAAATCTAGTCGATTATCAGTTAAGTGAAGTTTGGAAATATGGTCAGCTATTCCTAATAGTAAGATACCACTACTATTGTTAGTTTATTGGTAAATATATTATCAATTAATGTGCACTTTTATCATTAATACTGTTGGTCTAAGTATTGTGGGTAGGCATGAAATGAGTAGATCATGTCAATGAACTTACTAATGCGGCCCTATCATGATCTTTTAAGATGTCAATATTGAAATCGCCCATTAAATAAATTATTTTTATTCTCACGAGCAATTTTTATTTATATTTTGATCAAAAGGTTTATTAAATTCATTAATATTTTTCTTTTTTTAATTTGATGTCTGTAAATAACACCACAATTATATTTTTGTCTTCGATTTGTTTATTTCGATAAAACAGCATTCATAAAGAACATTTTGGTGAGCATAGATCGGTTTCCGCTTTTATAATTAATATTATTAGGACATCATACCACACCACCTATGTGAAAAAATATCTGGTGACCAATAAAAGAAATATATATACTTGGTCCATATTGCAAGAACCATACCTTTAATGGCAGGGATTTGACCTACATGTCACATCTTGTTATATAGGCCTATGTTATTTATTGAGAAATACTTTACAATACCGAGCAGGTGCCAAGCAAGTTAGTATTATTGCATCTTGCAGTAATTTAATTTAAAACGTTATGTACTGCTTTACATGTTAATACGATATTGAGTTTTAAATTATATTTAAGAAATAAGGATATGCAGTATCCTTTATGGGCGAATATGTGTCCGAGGTCGGAAAAAAAATAAATAATGTACGAGGCGCAGCCGAGCCCATTATTTATTTATTTTTTTTCCGGCCGAGGATACATTATGAGCCCATAAATAATACTGCAAACCCCTTTATTGTGGTTTCTGTTCTATTACCGAAACAGCGTGATATAATGAGAAAATGCATTCGCGAAACCCATTTTTTGCAGAATATGGGCAGTACACTGACTCCATCATAATTCTGCAGTTTCAATAATGGGCAGCAGATGTAATAGAATTTATAATACAAGGAATCTCCCTAATTCCGTTTTAAAAAAAGAAAGTAACAAAATAGAGTTTAATTTCATCTAAATTGGTCACAGGAATAAATAACAGCTTCTCACGCGCAGAGATATAACTAACTTAAATAGCTACTATAATTAAACATTTAATATACTAAAAACTAATTAATTATACCGCGATGAAAAAGTAAAGCACAGGAGGCTACAATAAACAAATAAAATATATTGAAGATTTACCACACCCACTCGCGCGAACTAGAAAATGAACGAATCAGACCAAGTTGATCGACAATCAAGCGAACCTGTCCGAGTGTTTTAATACTTGTTAAAGTTCTATAGATCCGACACCGAAATAAGTTCGGTCTTCCACTTACGGCAGTGACTACAAAAAGTGAAAACCTTCACTTCAAATGCCAGTTATTTTAAAAGCATCAAGAATCACTCAGCAGTTGCCTTACTTGGTGATTTGGGTTGGATAGCATGGAAAATATCACCATCATACAAACAAGTACTTTTCAAGGCTGGCAACTTTAGAGTCTGCATCGATGGCCTAAGCTCCTTTTTAATGCCATTTATGTTATTCACGACGCCGCCATAGCTCAAGGTGGAAGTGGCTTAATGTCTGTAAAAATATTCTTTTCGGTTTTGTGGTCTTGACCATTTTGTTTTCACTTGCTCGTCCATCCAATCCACCTGGTTCAAGAGATTTGAAAACATTAATCGCCTAAAGCGCAGTACTGACTGGTACGAATATCAACGTGTAAAAAATCATCCCTGCTGATTACGTTTTTTTAAAACCCAACCAAACTTTGAGAGCTATCTGCTTGATAAATTAGATTTCTTAGTCCAGCCCCAAGTTTAAAGCTAGATCAAATACACTTCCTCTTGAGGGAAAAATTTGTTCATGGGATGTCAGCAATTACAGGTGTCGGTAGTTTGTGTCATATGGTCACGAGGAGTCCAGCTTCTTTTTTGTGTCGGGCCATTAATGATGTCAGGATTGACAATTTACAAATCTTGAGGCATATTTTGAAGATTCTGGCCTGCAATTTTGTTTGGAGTTTTTTCATCTCTGGTAATATTGATGTCAATTTAATACCTTGTACTAGAGGTGATTGTTTCACTTTTTTTCCCATGCTCCCAAGTGACCTAGTTTGATATTTACTAACAATAATATTTGATGATTTTTGTAAATCATTTTCTGAAAAGATGCATGGCATGTTAGAAATCGCTTGATGTCAGGTCCACACAATTAATTTGCCGTTTATGTGTATATTCTTAACTTGATTTTTGTGACCTTTCAAGTTTTGTAAAGGTTCATACGTCTGAAATATTGCTTAGTTTGTTTAAATGCTTATTTTGTACTTAAGTTGCAGACCGCTCAGTGATCAGTTGTTGCATGTTGGTGCGCATCTGCCTCGGGATTTCTTTCAGCGGAACACCGGATGCAAAACCAAAGACTGGATGAGACAGTTTTGATGGATTGTACGCCTTCTTATTTGCTGTTACAAACTGTTTTATAGGACTTCATATTGTTTTTTTGTTTGTATGTGTATGAATGAGCAAGGAGGGTGTATGTTGGGTGTGTGATTGTATAGACACTTTGTGTGGTGGTGTTTGTGATTGTAATGTGGTGTTGTGTGGTGTACTGTGTGGATGAGGTGGGTGGATACGGGTGTGTGGGGGGTGGGTTGCGCGCGTGTATGTGGGTGTATATGTGTGGGTGGAAGGGAAAAGCATTGTGATTTGGGTTTGGCCTGTGTATAATGGACTTTAATTTCTTCTTAAATATATTTTGTTTGTAATTGGTCTGAATCCGCACCGCCGGGTAGGCGTTGTGCAACTGTATAAAAGTGTAGTTCAAATAAATAAATAATAAAATAAATCCTCTAACTGAGATAATAGGCACATGGTAACATTCGCAAACGTATCTCAGACTTTTGCACCCAGACAGAGGCCCCATGTTAATCCCAAATCAATGAATAGGAATGACCTTTAAATCGGCTTTGTTTATGTTAACGTAAGATTGTCTAGGTGTACTGGTAGAAATGCACGGAACGCACTACCATGGTGTAACCAAAATCTTAAGACATGCGTAAGATGAA
>JAMKCH010039469.1:0-14788 GCA_023653785.1 Ophioderma brevispina | reverse complement strand
GATTAAAGAAAAATACTCCGGTCCGTCGTGTCGGCGTGACCAATGGTCAAGACTGAAAACCCGCGAAACCGAACTACACACAAATCATGTGACCCATCACGTGACTCAACACCTGCATACTATGAATTTACCCTACCCTAAGTAAATTCATTGATGAGCTCACCTGGCTGACTCCGGTACTGCGTCGAAGATATGGTATTTGTCCACAGAGGACCTTTGACCAAACCAAACAAATGTGGTGTCGTGCTCCACAGCAATGGGAAATAAACAGTGGAGCGGGAAAGAGAGCAAGGTATGGCACGCTCCACGTATCAAATCATGGCGAGTTTCATGCGCGTTATATCGAGTTTACACCGCTATTATGTCGAGTTTAAGCGCTGCCTATCCAGTTACTAGTTTGAACTCTATGTGCCGATTTTCATAAATCATGTCCAGAATAAACATGTCCAGAATCAATCATGCCGAGTTTTAAAAAATTTTTTATTTTTATGATTTTTTTTAACATGTGAAAGGGACATGATTTTTTCTCAACCTGAGCAACTGGGACATGATTTTTTTCTCAACATGAGCAAACTCGACATGGATTTTTTTTCGCAACATGAGCAAACTCGACATGATTGTTTACACAATACACCAAAAACTCATGTCGAGTTTTTCCTCATGTTGAGAAAAAACTCATGTCGAGAGTTTGAAACTGGACATGATTTATGTCAAACTCACCATAGCAGGAGCACAAAACTGATGTATAGAGGTGGCAAAAACTGGACATATAGCGCTGTAAAAATCGACATGTATAACGCTGCACACTCGACTATGGCGAGAAAAAACTCGATACACAGCGCGTGAAACTCGACATGCGCGGCGGGAAAACTCGCCATGATTGATAAGTGGAGCGTAAAAACTGGACATGATTTATGTCAACTCACCATATAGAGACCACAACTCGATGTATAGAGGGCAAACTGGACAAATAGCGCTGTAAACTCGGAAATATACGCTGCACATCGACATATGGCCGAGGGGAAGGAAGGAAAAAACTCGATACCACAGCGACAAGTGCGTGAAACTCGACATGCGCGGGACAACTCGCCATGATTTGATACAGTGGATGCGTGCCATAGCAAGGACATATCACATACCCAACACGCCCAATGCCATTACTAGACACAAGAGGCCAAATAATATACGAACTGTTCTGTGTCTCGTGGGAATCAAAGGCAAAAATAACTTTTAAACACAAAGGAGCCTTGTGCACAAGTGATCTGAATTTTGTTAATATAACACAGATTTATTGAATTTAATCAGATTAATTTGGTTCAAGATTTTGTAGTCCGAAACAAAATTACATATGAATAAATTACCACACATATTTAAGATTATGTACTTAGAGTCCACGAGTTAAAGAAGCAATTGCAGTTTAAAACGATGGTAGGTCCTCATAGCAAAGACTTCAAAATGGCAGTATGAAAGTCACATTTATATAGGTAATATTACATTGGAATCTTTCAGTCTTGAAGGTAACTTTGTCCAGAAGTTAAAGGAAATAATGTCATGATCTGATATTTGCGAAAATTGGTATGTATAGAAAGCTTAAGTAACGTAGATTACATATAAATCAAAATAAGTTGAAAAATTGTCCACCATTGTTGAGTATTTTGCCCTTTTAATTTCCGGCCCAATAGCTTACTAAAAAACGATTCCGACAAATTCCACATCGAAGGCAAGGGAGGCCAGCCCAGAAGGGACGGCGGGGGGACCAAGCAGAGCGCAGGGGGCCACGTGCCATGAGAACGGCGAGCGAGGGGGGGGAGAGCAAGACGGAAGGAAAACCACAACGAAAGGAAACAAAGAGGGCAGGCGGGAACGGAAGGGGCAAATGGGGAGGAGGACGTCAGGAAGCCAGCAAGAGGACAGAAAAACCCCAAAACACAAGAAAAATAAAAAAAAAAAATTATATCTCTCATACTTCTATTAACAGAAATTGCAACGGTCAGCAATAACAATTCGAGTCACACAGAATGTTTTTGGTCATCACTTTGAACGGTCACGAGAGAGCAAAATGGGCGCTTTTGATCAATGAAGGCCGTGGCGAAATCCGCCCGTTTCTTCGTATGTCAAAAAAGCAAAAATTAAAATGCCTCTATTTTGTTAATTTTACAATCAAATTGTATTATTTTTTCGGGAATTCGCTGATGTATGTACATCTATTTTATGAATGAAGTCACAATGAGCTCTGACAAAAAATATTGACTATTTCCTTTAAGATGATTAAGGGGGGAATAAGTCCCTCGACACACTCTAGTATCTGGCCAATACACTCAGGGTATTCCACCACCATCATTCTGCCGCTATAGTCTCATTTAGGACCACAAACTGGAATCACCTTTTGATTCAAAACTAAAGCTCTTTGTGACTTAAAATACGGACAGCATACAGTGAGCTTTCAAAGCTCCCGGGGGTCTCCAAAGTATTATACATCCTGGCACTATGTAAAGCATAAATCTACCATTATTGTAGATTAAAACTCGAGCTATAACTATACTGTATAGCTCCTGGGTTACAACTGCGGGCTCCAAGTCTACTAAGTGAGTAGTATTTATCTTCTCACAGCTAGATTCCCCTACTCTAACCAATAATCAGTACAGCATCATAATGAAAAAATAAGTCTTGCATGACCAATTGTTTCACATAAATTACTCATCTGCATTGCATCACCTAAATTATAACATGATGGGACTACCCATATTTATGCAATTGTTTGATATCAAGCATAAACAAGTTGACTCAGTTCTACATATTGGGAATTCCCATTTCACGTCTCTTGCACAATCTATCTAGTAAATAACACCTGGTCTGGTCTCAATATAGGGTAAGGGGATTTCCTAATAAACAAAGGGCTTTTCCATGAGAAACCTTTTTTCAAATAAAATTGAACAAGCAAATTAATATTTTGGAATACAAAAATGGAGGCCAAATAACAATATTCAACAAACACCAAACTTGATCCACATCACAACCACACCTCAAACAACCAAAACCATCCGCACAGGCCTAGGCTAGGGACCTTCACATTCTCTTTCACTAATCGCCTCTGACTTCGCATCAAACAGCTCCAAGGCATCTCTCATATGAGGGGAATCTGCCTCAAACACAACCCAAACAATAGGCAAAAAATTTAGTCTGACGTACTACTATATGCCATTATGCCCCACCTCACCCCCCACCCAAAAAAACCGCCTTTAGTTTGCCATACATGAAGGGCCACACTGACCAGAACGTGAAAGCAATGTTGCTGACATCACTCCACACCACCAGCACACAGGGTACCGCGGCCCTTGACACGCACACACACGGGGCGAGCGCACATTGGTGATTACAATACACCAACACAACGCGGAGTCACCATTTAGCCCGGACCGAAGCACCCCCACCACCCAGATGTGCATGGGGTGGGTGGGAGCGGAATTTTCATACGTCCACACTGGATTCCACTTGGTCCACAGAAGGCCCTTGACCAAACCAAATAAATGTGGTGGTGCCTCCGCAGCTAAAGGAAAAATAACATGGTCTGGCAGGAGAGCAAGTGCATAAACACCGCAATGGCAATTACTAGACCACAAGAAGCCACTGACAATCTCTACAATAACCAACATAATACGAACGATATTAGTTGCATCATTACGTACAAGGGACACAATCACAACACTCAAATTGATCCTATACCACCTAGATCTCGAGAGATCTTATGGTGTGAGAGATATTTTCTAGGTAGACACGCCTTGAATATATTAAAAGGCGGGATTCATTTCTGTTTCCGCCATTGACAAATTGATCACATACATTGCAAGACTAAAGCAATTCTAATTACATTATATTCGTACATATAAACGGCTTGACTTATGTTCCAAGCAGAAGAATCTGCCTCAAAACCGTCCCCTGCACGCGAGAAACACTCGATGGTGTCCCACCAGGACACAAAGCGGCCATCGAGCCACATATTATAGGCTATGGCCAATAAACCGAAACCCTTAGGGATTAATTCGTCAAGTTTCTGTTAGCTTGATCCTCAGCATCAGAATTGCTTGTGTGCTTTTTAAATTGGTGGTAGGTATGGGCGGCCAGAGCAGTTGCATGGCAAACGCCGTAAATGAAAATTGAGAATTTACAAAGTCATATTTTCTAATACACAAACCTAAAAACATGCTCTAGGTGTCAATTTTTAGGTATTTCAAGCTTCTCATTTGATTACAAAGAAGATTGAGATTATTGAGGTCATAAAATGTCCAATTTATGGTCGTTACCATGGTACCAACTGTCTCGAAAAGGAGCTTTTTGGAAAGCGAAACCCCTCCATCCCCTTAGAGATTGCCATTTATCAAGTTTTTCTGTTAGCTTGGATCCAAACTATCAGAATCTGCTTGTTTGCCTTTAAATTGTTTTGGGTATGGCGCCAGCGAGGCACCGCCGGAATGAAATGAGAATTTACAAATGTCATGTCTTTTTAACTAACAATATAAAAAAACATGTTCAGGGTTCAATTTTTATGTATTTGCAAGCTTCCCATGTGATTGCAGCACGATTGTGGTTATTTATGATCGCGGACACAGATGGTAGCCTCGTGGATAGGACATCGACCACCATAGGCATACGCCTAGTGATCGGAAGGTCGTGGGTCGATTCCCGCCCGGTCCAGTCTAGAAAAAAAGTTTCTGCTATGCTAGGGTTATTTGGTGGCTGGAAATACTGTTATAAAGAAGTGATTTGGCATATAACGGGTGCGTAAAAGCTGTTAATTTCTCTACATTTATAATAATGTCAGTAAATGTGCAACGAGAGATTTCAACTAACAGGGTCCCGAAAAAATGTGAAAATTCTGATTTTGGCACTGGTTGGAAAGCTTTATATACATAAAGCATGAGAACTGTTTTATTGGGTACAAAAATTGTGAAATTTCTAATTTCGTATAGGAGAAAATACAAATTCAGCCTATGTTTTTCTATGGAAATATAAGCATATAGAAATCACATTTTGTTTTCCCTTTAAGTTATTCTGTAAACCATAAAAAGGTAAGGAATCTATTGGATGTCTTATCTATCTATATTCAATTAATCAACCAATCACAGAAAAATATGGATGACTGAAAATATCTCGTTGCACACTCCTGAAAACAATTGCATCATTGCACTCGAATCCCAATGGTGGGTTCTTAGTACATAATGTGGACCCTCATACTTTCTATAGGAAACGACTCCCCGTTGGCATTACCGTGGACCCCCTAATAACCCAAGTCTTGATTGAAGCAAATAGCGCTTAGTTTTGTTCTATGCTGATTTGTACAAAAAAATATGGATTTTTTTTTCAAATTTTAAATTTCTCACTAATGTGTTGCCATGGAAACTGGTCTGCTGCTCATATTATATATCATCAAAAATGATGGCAAGCAGATTGCTGATAGCTAAGGGTACTAGCTAAGGAATGCAAGATTCGGAATTTCAGACCTTAAATGACCCTCCAGATCGTGATTGCAATCAACTCAAAATACATCTATTAGCACTTGCATGGTGTTTTATATGTTAACTTGCAGAGATATGACACCACTTCTAAATTCAAATTTTTCATTACTGCGTTGCATGGCACGGTCCTAACTCGCGCACACCCACCACTAATCAATGGAAAATAAGCAATAGTACGAAGCTTGCGGGTCCTGCTAACTACAAAAATGGTGAATGAAAAATCTCTTAAGAGGTGGCCCATCGGCTAGTCTGGTCGGCCCCGGGATAGGCGATGGGGGCTTCACCCTTCCAGCTCGAAGCGCTGCTGAACCCTTGCATCTTCTCTTTCCAAAACATATGGCCATGCAAATTGATACACTCTAAAATTTTGAACGATAATGTCGTTATGTACCATGGTTGACCAGTTGTTGAATTCTAATGATGCTGTGTAACCAAACAAACTTGGAATATATAATGAATATGTCATACGTATTTTATCAATGCCCTTGGTGGCATGTGGGTCACACACCACAACTAAAGTAAACATACTTTTCAGTTCCTATTATACATGTACAGGTACAAATAATTTTTTTATGCGTTGCATGGATGTATTTTCGGGCAACTAGTACATAATTTTAAATTGCACTAAGAAACAGAAATACAAAACACAATATGGTGTTAAAGATATGAAAATAGTCGGCTAAAACAATTTACGAGCGTTTTTCCGCAATGCCTTTCAACACTTATGGTCATTTTATTGAGAGCATGAGCACTGTGTATACACGTACGGTGTATTCAAAGTCTTTTGGATACTGGAGCGTTAGAGTTTTGTAAAACAATGGGTCAAACCATTTGTACATAGCTACATATCCGTTGCAAAATTTAAGAGTGTATATTTTAGAAATCTTACTCACTTTTAGTCTTCGGTATAATTATCGTTTTTAAAAGTGAATTATCGAAGGGGTAGTTTCTTTGAACTAAATAATCAAGCGGCCCGAGGGGGTATCCCCCTCCCGCCAGATTGCGCGGAACCCTTACAAAAAATGTTCGCATTTCCACAACACATTTTCCCATGCTAGTTTGTAAGTGGTTCACTTAATGTTATAAGTATGATCCACGGTTTTAACAAAGTAGGGTTTAGGTTTTGTTTGAATGAATCATGACTTGAAGTGTTACATACATGTGGGGGGAGATTCCTACCGTTTTATTGTTTACAGAAATAGCTTGATTAGGAAAACAACGGTGATTTAATAATAATAATCATTCATTATTGCCACTTACAACGCGCCACAACATAGTATCTAAGGCTCTGTACATAATCACCCAAAACACACCACAGAAATACAGTTTCTTAATCCTAAATTAATGAAATACCATATAAACTCAATATAACCTATGAATTTTAATATTTCATTATTAAAAAAGAAAAAGAGTTCAGCATATGACCAATTTTGCCATCCAAACTAAACTCAACTCGAGAAAAGGAATGTCTTCAGGCATTGTTTTAAAAGTGGAAACAGATGATGCATTCTAACATTCACCGGGATGCTGTTCCATATACGGGGACATGCAATGGGAAAAGCCCGGTATCCATACATAAAGAACCCCAAAAAAAGTAACGCATCATGTCTAAATCCCCCCATAGGTTACAAACCATTGTTCCTCAGCCGAAAACATAAAATTACTCAAATAGTTCGATTTGGGGGCTTTCGTAAATTTTGATACCCTACACAAGACCATTATAAGGAAATCTCTCCTTTTTTTAAAGTTGCAACAAAGGTATAGCCATATTGATTGCCATTCAGTGAAACACCACGTTCTTCCCGTGAATGTGTGTCACTTAAGCATGGTTGTGTATTGTAACCTTGTAATGTTCAGGTGCAACTTTGAAATGGGACACATTAAAATGGACATTGTGTTGGCGATATTGATCACAATGGACCGAGAAAGGTGTCAAATTTGCAGAAAAACAAGACTATTGATATCATTTGCCCGTATCAAAAAGGTGTTAGGCGCGATTTTAAGCTAAGCGAACTTTTATATGTAGATAAACGTATCGCCTACATGTAAATGCAATTCTAGAAAGGATTTTAAAATTAAAAAAACGCAATTTTAACATCCGCCAAATGCATCGAAATTTAAACTAGGTACGGGGCTAGTTTAAGAAGTTTTTAATGTGTGTTTTCCGTCAAGTGCACGGTCCATTGCACTGCCCAATTGACAGCAGCAATAGTGGCATATCGTTTTCGCCCATTTGATTGCCATCACTATTAAAACGCTACGAAAGCCATGATACACTTTGTGCGCTCACAACATTAACATACAATAGGGCCTTTTTATACTAAAAGTTAGCGTCTTTAAATACTACGATGTTTTACTCGTGTTTAAGCTTCTTTTTTAGCAAGCAAATGGTTGAAAATATTTAAACGCGTTTTGCTTAAACGCAATTTTTAAATTACGTACTGGCAGTTTTAAGCTAAATCGCGTTTTACTAAACAAGTTTCTGGAATACGGGGCCTTCTATGTTTTTCGTGCATAGACGCAATGGTTTGTAGCTTATGGGGGTATTTAGACATGCTGCGTTACTTTTTTTTGGGTTCTTTAGTTTTACTTTTCGTGGATCTTCCTAAGAAGACCTTGTCGGGCCATTCTCCCGATACAGTGTTCAAATAAATTTCAAATTCGGATCTCCAAAATGACCAAATATCAACATTAAGGACATCCTGAAAATCATGAAAATCGTTAGTCGTAAAAACTTTAATATTTTCATGAACACGAACAATCCGATTTTTAGTAAATAACCTAACGTTACAGGGATTTATTGATAAATCATCGGTACATATATATTAAATATCCTAAATATGCCGTACCAGATTGTTTGCCATGGTCATTGAGTATTCCGTGCGAGAAAACCATTTTCACATTCCGCTTAACTTTCGAGCAGTAGACGATTTAAGGAACCCGCCACGTTTATTATTTACGTAAATAGTTTTGCCACAGCCCTGTTTAGATCTTTCCATACCATGAAAATGATCGTGGTTAGTCCAAGTTCTGCTGTATGACAGACTATCGCGTTGACTTTTAACATTGGAATTAAAAACACAGCTTTAATTTAACGTTTTCCTTTAAAATAATAATGATTTATCCAAAATGGCATACATTTGTGGCCTAATTTTTATAAAATGAGCCTGGGATTCTTGAGATATAGTTTTTAAATAAAATTAGGAATCTACAGCATACAAAGAAGCGCTACTCGGTACATATTAAAAATACGTAGATTGCTGAACCGCGCATTAGTGGGTTCGAACACTGATCTCTAGACAATGGATTGGAAACCTTTGCTTCGTATTTGAAGCACTGAATGGCCATATTGGTCATCCAAAAAGAGCCCAAGCAGGTGGGTACAGCCGGTCATTTATACAAAATTGTTTCTCATGGGAACTTGATCAGCCGACAATCACAACTACAGAATCAAGCAAGCAATTCAGTGAGGTCATTTAATTTGCGCGTATGGGATTTCATGTCTCTAAAACGTGCACCCGGATACACTTCTGTTAAACAGGTGTCTCTGAATTGCATTGTGTTCGGTAGACCAATTGGCCCGCCCGTTGCTCCATTCATCCACTATACAATTACTGTTGTGTAGCCAATCCTTGTATAGATATCAGTGGTTACAATGCGGCGATTGCGATAAACGAAACTATTTACGCGACCCCTTTTCAAATGTCCACACGTTTTCATGGATGTTAGTGTTTAGGCCACCTAAAACCTTTTTAATCACAAGGCCCTTATTCCAAAAAGGTGTTTACCGGCGTAATTTTAAGCTAAGCGAACGCTTAAATGTTGAGATAAACGCATCGTTTAAGTAAACGCAACGCAATTCCAGAAAGGATTTTAAAGTTAACGCAATTTTACCTCCGCCAAATGCAATCTAAATTTAAACTAGTACGGGGCTAGTTTAAGAGTGTTGTAGTGTTTGTTTCCCTCCGTCCGTCCAGTGCACGATCCATTGCACTGTCCAATTGACAACAGCAATGGTACTTATCGTTTTCTCACCCAGTTGGTGTATCACCGTAAACACTACGGAAAGCCATGTACACTTTGTGCGATCAACCATTAAATACAATAGGGCCTTTTATACATCAAGTTAGCGTCTTTAAATAACGACGATGTTACTCGTGTTAAGCTTCTGTTTAAGCAACAAAGGGTTAAAAATATTTTAACCAGTTTGCTTAAAAGCAATTTTAAATCACGGCAATTTTAGATTAATCGCGTTTAGCTCAACAAGTTTCTGGAATACGGGCCAAATGATATCTAAAAACACACCTTTAACATTTTTCTCATATCACTGGGTTTAAAAAGGTGTAGTTTTTTTGCAATACAAAATTCTAAACGACTTCGTCCTATCCCTTTGTGTGCACAACGAAGTTCAAAAAGGATGAGGCTAGTTGGCAAACGTGACGTGATATATGGCGTATGGGATATATTTTGCTGGTCGTTTCGGTATTGCATACGGCGTTTGTAAATATACCACAGGGAAAAACATGGTAGCTTCCATAATCGTTGTACAGTTGTGTAGATGCGTCGGAATAAATCTGTCTTTTTTCGCAAGGAATATCCCAATGGCCAGAAAACCTATGAGTACGTTTTATTTAGGGATATTTCATATATAGTACGAAGATTTTCTAACAATAAATCGCTTTAAACACATTCATGGTAACGTATCTGGTGCAACTTATCTGGTCGGCCTGTTTCTTAATCGTGGGCCGTTCTTGATGAAGTACATGCTTCACCGACGTTACCTCTAGAGTCATACTAAAGCAGGTGTGGTATTCGACTTTATGTACGGGCGTATCACGGCGGTTAGCAGAGCGTAGCGGGAGGTAGGTAACGTATCTGGCGCGGTATGAACGCACCGTAAGGGATTTCTTTCATTACTAGTCTAGAAATTGTAACTTTAAAACGTGATTTTTATGCAAAACACGTGCAATATATCATTGACATCTGCTCGATTTACCAAATATTGGAACCCTCTTCTACCGTATTTTTAGCAATATTGTGTCCATTCGAATTATGGTAAAGTATCTGTTTGAAACATAATATTGGCGACATGCTATCAGAGAATTCTTGCGACCCCTCGTTGTCATGTTACCCTTGCATTGTGTGTAAGAAACCTGCAAAAAATGGGGGGCAGAATGCCTTCAATGTGAAAACGGTTATTGGGTGGTCCACGAAAGATTGTATGGGTATTCCTGTGGATGTTGTACACAATTATGACCAGAGTAGTATCACATGTGTTTTGTGTCAGGAATGTGGAAGACCAACAAACACGCCAATTATTCTTTGAAATATAGCAAAATTTGCTGTCAAAACTCCTTTAACCAGCTTGAAGGCACACGGCCAGTCTGATAATGAACTAGGTCAACCATAGCTACATCATCCACCCGAGTCATAATGAATTGTAATTCCAGATTCATAACGGTCATACGAACAAAAAAGGCAAGGCTGACCTATTATTGAAGATCAAAAACCAGATATTAATTGAACAGAAAAAATCTCACTTAGAACAATCATCTTACCGCACGAGTTACTCCTCCAGTTTCATACTGTATAGAAACGACAGGCTAATCGTAATAAAGGAGGCATTTGCATTATGAATCCGGGACTACCTCATTGCTACCGAGTGTAATATCACCATCATTGATGCAGAGCTCATGTGGCTTGATAAGCCACCGTGAGCGGCTGTTTTTACCGGCCCCCAAAATCGGCCCCATCTAATCTTACCCAGCTAGCTGACAGTTTAGAAGGAAATCCACAAAAACACAAAAAATGCTGTCATGTTATAGCTGAGGACTTCAACTTAGCAGATATTATCTGGCCTGATAGGTTTTAAACCTTGGTGACCTGCACGATTGCGCTCAATGCTTGACTATCTGTAATGATAGTGCTTGGGATCAACTTGTCATGAAACCGGCCAAGGGATATGCGGGCACCAGGAATAGTTCTGCATCTTGGTCCTGACAACTCATCCCAATTTTATTGAGAAATTATTGTTCTGCCAGCTTAAGCGACCATCAAATAGACTGTTTCATTAACTTAACTTTAAAGCCTTAAAGACCAGTAGACACAGCCTAGAAGAGTACATGTAAAGCAGAGGGATATGACCAGCCTCCAGTCAGATCTGGTTGACTTTCGACATTCTTCTTTGATGGAAACCCAGATCAGTATAACGTTCCACAAAATTGGGGGACTCTTTTAGATCCAAACTCACTGATCTGGTAGCTATACCTATGACCATCTAAAATGTCAGCCTAAAACATCAAAACCTTGAAGTAAAAAGGATATTAAGCGGCTATCCAGAACGAATCAGGAGATGCGTCAGCCTGAATGGATTTCAGAAACAGCTTGAAAAGAAAAGTAGCACACTTACGGACTTTTCGAAAACTTTTAATAACCCTGGTGATAACATAAATAGAAATAACTGGGAAAAATACATTCAGTCCAAGAAAAACAGGAACTGCAAATGGTTGTCATTGAAAAAAGATGGTAAAGGGATATTGACAAGTAAAGCAAAGGCAAGTCTTCAATACACAGTTTAGCTGCTGTTTTCACTCATGAAAACACTTCTAGATACACAGGTGACTTGATTTTCCATCCATGACAAGAGTTAACATCACCTGTGATGGGGTGACTACCTTACATCATCCTAACTCAAGGAAAGATACTGGACCAGACAACTGCCAGGCAAGGACTCCTGAAAGAATTTGCAATTAGAAATTGCACCCATCCGTACCTTCATCTTTTAAAAATCACAGACACCGGTGAATTACCATCTGATGGCGGAATGCTAATATCACCTCCATGTTACAAGAGGTGTAACCTCCTCATGTTACAGGAAACTTAATGGAAGGTCTCTGAGGGGAGGGAAGAAAGCCGCTATATAAAAATACCAAAAAAAAATAGTCGCCCAGTAACCAACACAGCTCTTAATTCCAATGACTCAGACCAATACTAGATACTACCACCCACTTAAGGTACCAAATCATCATGGGTTCGTAGAGTAGCGAGCAGCAAGCAGCGTGCTGCCACGTATCCAAGGTGAAGCACCCGATGTCGGACAGATACTGCTGGCCAAACCGCCTAAATCTGAGAGAGTTTCTTAAAGCAAAGTCCAACCTATGTAGAAGTTCCAGTTTTTACTCGCACCAGTTAGTCATTGCACCACGAATTTCTCATTAGTGTCCAATGTCTGCACCCGCAGTTCTTCATTTGCTCGGAAGCACAATTGCGACCGCCAAAGTAAGTTTAAAAGCCAAATCACAATTCACAATTCATCACTGTAAAAGGCCAGGACATACAAAGTCAAGGTGTTGGGAGCTACTTGGCTACCCGCCCAAAAAAAGAGAGCCAAACGTGAGTCCAAAACCATAGGTTGTGGAGTTACTTTGAGTGCTTTTCTTTTCATGAAAAACAAGAAATCTCACCAAACGGGAATTGACCAGTGTTATATATAAATTGTAGATCATTAGGGTACGAGGCTCATTTGTTTGTGTTTAAAGGTATTTCAGACCTTTGACGGCCACGAGACGTCATAACGGAAATGGGGGCTCGTCCGAGAAAAAGCGAGGATATTGACACAGAAAAAGTAGGGATGACTTTAAGCCTATTTTTTGGGGGGATTGGTGTCACTTTCAGCGATAGTTTAGATCCAAAAGCCCATACGAATCATGGGGAACACGTGTGTGCACATTCTATAATATTGGAAGACGCACTTCCATTGATAATGAGAGGCCACAGGAACTAGTGGCATTGAATCAGGGGCTAGGTATGGATTGTATTAGTGTCCCTCTTCACAAAATGAATTTGAAATCAAACTTGGTTTCTGTAACTGTTACAATTGGTGTTAGACAAACTCCCAGTAAAAGGGGGATCCATGTTGAGAATGGTTGTAGCGGGGGGAACAGTACTCCACAAGATCCCATAGTTTCCCAGGTTGCCCGGTAGGCTACAGTGGATAATTGATGGAGGAAATAGAAGAAATTTGCACAATGTGAAGTAAAACAGGTCACATGAACAAGAAAAGCCTCGCACACAGAAAAACAGTGAGCAGGTGATGAGTCAAGATAGTGCGTTCAAACGTTAGCGGCACACTGCATACTGTCCACAAGGTTGGTTATGATGTCAATGGCCCCCCACTAATCGGTCAGGGCCTGAGCTAACTTCCGTAGAGTTTGAGGAAGAGTGTCACTGTCATTGGATGTGGACTTGGACTAAGGACATCCTTAGGCCCATGCTCGATAGGGATCATATCAGGGAGCCCGCAAGCAGGCCCATGTATCTTGCTCCACCCTCTGGCCTCAAGATATTGTCCCACTACAGCGGCCCTGTGTGGCTGGCGTTGTCGTCTTGCAGCCGAAAATTGTTTGCATAAACCCTTCTTGATGTGACAGGCAGTGGTTTTCCACCAACTGTCGAGGTACACGACGGCGTTCATATTTCCATCTGGCAACACCCACCAGTGCGTTTGTCCTCTATAATGAATAAGGCCCACGCCATCACTGAGCCACCACACTGTTAAAAATTTCCTTAAAATAAGAAAAAGATTTTCCGTAATGTACGGAAAATATGTTGAGGAAAAAACCAATACCACTCAAAAGCAAAAAAAATAAAAAATGTTTAATTACGGAAATATTTCAAAAATTTCTGGCAGCCAAATTTCCGGACTTTTTTGGTCCGTAATTGTAAATTACGGAAAATTCTTTAAATACACATTTTTTTTCCGTAATATGAGACAAATTGCTGTAAAAGTACTGTCAAAGTCCGTTAATTGACATGAAATTTTCTAATTTCCCCTAAAATAAAAACTGTCTGGAAATACTGCTGCCAGAAAAGTTCCGTAAATTACGGAAATTTTTTTAACAGTGCACATTCTTGCGCCTGATTCCTGGAATACAGGAATCTCGGAGGTTTCATCCACATAATCGAACGACGCCATTTGTTCCAATCTTGACGGTCAAGGATGTACACCATCACTGAGCCACCACCACCTTGAGTCGATTCCTGAATACAGTAATCTCAGAGGTTCTCACCACATACTCGATGAACCCTTGTTACACCTTGATCGGTCCAAGGGTGGGTATACGGCTCTCGCCTGACAGGCCAGGAAAAATGTGGAATCGGGAAGCTCCTTCCCGGGGAAATCTTGCCGGACTTGCGGGAATTTACCATCAGTTTGGCATAAAACTGATTTCCAGGGCTAGCATTTTGACCAAGAAACAGTACCTAAGTAATCAAGC
>JAMKCH010039468.1:0-14457 GCA_023653785.1 Ophioderma brevispina | reverse complement strand
GAGGGCAGTAAACAAAGGCGCATGGTATATCAGCTGTGTTCAACTTCATGGAAAGGACACGTCATCCTTAAAATAGGTGTTTCTTTCCAATGATAAAATTAAAAGAATTGATCACAGTTAAGGGGCAGTTCCTTACTAAAAATATATATATTTTCAACAGTGTGATAAGTCCAATTTTATATTAAATAAAAGCTACCTCAGGTGGCTGAGATGAATATTATAACTGTTGGACACAGTTCGTGGGCAAAGGCCTGGGTAGATCAATGTTTCATTTAAGGTACATACAAACGGCCCAAAAGTGTATTCTAATCATGTTTTCAGTCATTATTATATCATGATTGCAATGACTTGAGCCATGTCATTAATGCTCTAAAAATAAAACAGTGATATATGTATCCCAAAGAAATATGACTATGCGATAGTAAAAAAATATCATTCGGTAAAATTCCATGTTCCCATTGTTCCCACTTTGAGCTCATGATAGAATTTACTATCACACTCTTAGCCATTCACTATTTGTATATTATGAAGTCATAAAGGTATATTTTTAAAAGTAGGTAGCGTAAAAATTAGTAATAAAATACTATAATATGGTGATATTTGTATGTTTTGTTAATATAAGAATATAATACAATAACATTTTATTAGCAGTGGAAACTCTGTGTCATATTTTTGTTTTAATTTTTTATTTTTTTTATTTTTTTTATATTTTTGGTTTAATTTCAAAGCCACTGCTAGTGTTGGACAACATAAAAAGAAGAAGTGAGTGAGTGAAAAAGAAGCCTGTATAGATTTTATTTGCATAATATAATTAAAGCGATTAATAGTAAAAATTCTGAGTATTACTAGCCTAACATGTGGTACACTTAATAAGGTCTGTTGATTCTTGTATATATTTACAGTATAATGGACATAGTTTAAAAGGACATGAGGAGAGTTTTTCGGATACGATTTCTCTCCAATTTGCAAAGGATCGATTGTAGACCACTACCAAGAACGTCCAAGGTTTATTGGACAAACCAAGTACAAAGAAACAGCAAAGCTTGTTTTGAACTTGCCTGACTATCGTAATTGTCCCCATAGAACATTGGGCTTTGAACTTTCTGTGGTGCACGAGAGAAAGTACTAATCATTCATATTATTAAAAGACTGCGTATTTGGCATATTCACTTCAGGTGTGATCTAATACATTGGAAAAGCATTCCAAAAGATGCAAAAAAACCGGGTTCGAAAAAAATTGGGGGTGCTTCTTTCTGGAATTTTCCTCATGTCTCTTTAAGTAAGGGACTACAGTTACGCTGCTTTCACTGCTAACATACAATAGTATGGTGATAAATGAGAATCCCATCTAGAAGTTTGGGGAAGAGGTTTGAAGATGTGTTCTATAGTGTGAATGGTGCTAATCAGAATTTGGGTCCCAACTATCTGGGAAATGTGGGGAGCTTTGTAAAATAAGGGGGTAAATTAGTACATACAAGTGTACATTTGAAATCAATTCAAATGCGTTCACTGTGCACCAATTTGTATTTGCCTCATCATAAGGAGTAAAAAAAAGATATAGTTTCTATAGGTTCTGACCATATTTAAACAGGTACAGCCTATAAGGTCAAGGTCATCCTGGGGGTAAACCTTACCCAGTGATCTGGACTTTGTTGAAATGGTGTCAATGTCGTCTCTTGTTTTACCATGTTTGGTATTGGTTTCGTAAAGTGGTCAAGACGTAACAAGGTTAAATAGTCCTATAGGGATCACCAATTGACCTCAAAGGTATACAGACTGTCACCAAGATAAAATGGCATTCTGCTTCAGTATGACCAGGCAATAATTTGACACATTTCAAACAAAATCTGAGCAGTAGAGATTTTTTGCCCCAGGATGGCCTGAACCTGATCAGGCCTGTAGCCGTGTAACTAAAGGTACGAACCTATACAAAACTATACTTTTTTTAATCCTATAATGAAACAAATACATTGGTGTACATTTCAACACAATTTGACTTATTTCAATTTACCCCTGTACTAATTTGAGACCCTTCATGTTACAAAGTTCCCCACATTTCCCAGAGGTTGGACCAAAAATTCAGATTCAGCACCCATTCAATCTATAGAAATCATCTTCAAACTTTCTTCCCCAAACTTCTAGAATGGGATTCTCATTTATAACTCTACTTATGTTATTATGTTCTACAAGGTAAATTCATAATAACATTTGACAATCATGCATACTGTCAGATGTTGAAATCATTTTCGTCTTTACGTGAACACATATATTTTTATTACTTTGTTGTTTATGACGCAGCTGAATGTGTAAAATAAACGGCTGGCTAATATAGTGGCATATAGTAGGTTAAGTCCCTGGATGGAAATTAACGAAAATCCTGCTATAAGAAACTGTTCGTGTATTTATCAGTTTAATGGTCAATTCAGTGTTGTCAATTTTATAAGTGAGACCAAAATATTACAACAATTTGCCGGGATTTAAAATGAGGATTTTGATTAAGTGTATGGAAATATTTTACCAGCGAAATTTCAAGTGAAACCCGGCGAACTCCGTATTTAACGCGATGCGTAAATATGTCTCCGCCGAATATCGCGATCCACTAATTGACAACAAAAAGCTGCACCAGTCCACCCTTAATTTTGGCCTCACTAGCTCGCCCAAAATGACTCAATAAATCTTAAAATTCATCATGCAAAACTCCCTGAAAATTCACTAAATTTAGTAAAAATGAGAATTTACTCATTTGGCAACACTATTTTTGAAAAATTCATGTGACCACATTTTTAAATTTGGGACCCATACGGGGGTCTGGAAAGCGGCGAAACATGAAACTTTTACGTATTTAAACATTTCCAATAAATGTAAACAGCTGGCAACCCAAGAAAGGACCTGTGTAACAATCAGAACTGAAAACAATTTGCCCAAAATCTAATCAAGGTTTGAGAACTCCTCAGCCGCTTCCTTCCTCCAAGGTACATCATTATAAACGCCGTACCAGAACTCCATAAAACTTGTACACAAGCCTTGCGCTGGAAAAATTTCATAATTATGCAATTAGATTCTTAATTAGCTATTTTTACACCCAAAATCTAAAATCAGGTTGAGAACTCATAAACCTACTTCTTTCCACCAAGTTACATCATCGTAGCCATTACAGAACTCCAGGATAAATTGAACACCATGTTGACACTTTTCTGTGCAATATTGACCTTTTTCCCTTGACCTTTCCCCTACCCCCTTACAGACCCAGGGGAAGGACCCTGGGGGAATGAATACAGGTGAAGTAGGGGGGTATCCCTCCTACAATATGTACCCAAGTTTGGCTGCTCTAAGCTCATCCAGAAAAAGATATGCCCATATGTTCCAGGTTAACATTTTTATCACACGGACATACATACTGACGGACATACGGACGGAATACGGAGACGGACATACGGACGGACCTACGGACGGAGCCCATTTTATAGTCCCCCTCCCGAACTTTGTTTGGCGGGGACCACAAACCATACACCCCCATGCTTAATTAAGTGTGGCAAGTATAAGCTGTGCAATACCACTATACTACCGTTGTATTTAGATAACAAAAATACAATCCTACTATAATAATCGCTCCATTAGAAATTTAATGTTTATTCAAATTATGTAACTACTTCTATTTCTTAGTATAGATACATGTACATGCAACGTAGTGTGTAACACAATTATGACAATGGCCGCTCCCTACGAGAGCATCCTCGCTTTGGCAAGACCAATACAGGTATATGGTAAAAACGTAGACTGAATATGCTGCAGCTTCATGGCGTGGTCATTCTAGAAATTTCTGATCATTTAAAGGAATATTAGTTGAATTTACAACACATTAAAATAGAGGGTGGTATCTGGTTTTATTAGTTCGTGGGCTTGTCAGTATGTGATTGTATTCTGGGTGTCTATGTTGTATGACTGTCATGTATTAATTGTATTAATATTTGTTCTATCATAAAAGGTACTAGTTTAGAAACATGTTTTTGTTATGTAGTTATGTGCAACCTCCATATTAGGGTCTCAAATCTTAAAAGAAGCATTGTTCACGTTGTTTGTATGAAGCCTACATATCAAAAGAGTATTTGAATGTGTAATAACCAAAGGCATTTTAAAGAAAATACGATAAACTCAAAAATGAAACCAACCAAATATAGGTGGTCTACAAAGAATGGATATTTCGGTACATTAATGTTTATTATATTTTCCACGAAAAAATATGTCTTAGACTCTATCTATTGTATTGGGGTCATGAAATTCATAGATTTATATCATGGAGGCCCGATTGGAGGGGCCCTTAATTGTTCAGCACTCCAGTTGGAACATCGCCAGTGTTGATATGCATTAGGCGCACTCATGTCGTGCATGAGCTAGACTATAGACCCAGCTTTGACCGGTAAATGTTCAATCCACTCAGCACGGGACAATGGAGTTTCCATAAACCTGACCATCTGACACACTTTTTTTCTGATACACTTATGAATCGGAAACCTTACGGAATAAACCATAGCTTATTCCGGCAGGGTTTCCGAATTTATAAGTGTGTCAGAAAAAGTATGTCAGATGGGTCAGGTTACAGAACTCCCACAGACAAGTGCACATCAGTTGTAATTCAATTATACCATGAATACCGAGCTGCAAAGTGTGTAACCCAATATTTACGTAACATGTTATAACAACGGCTTTCAAAGATGATCTGGGAATCTACTGGTAAAACAGAAGCTTGTTTAAGCGTTTTTCTCTCGTTAAAAAGAGAATAAATATTGGTTAAAAAAGAAAAGGTATATTTTCAAATCACATGGAACGTAATAAATAAACTTAAGTATTATATTCTCGATGTCTCAGTTTTTATTTTCTCCATGCATCGATCTGGGCAATTTATACCTATATCATTAACACTTTCATTTTTTTGTAGCAAAAGCGCATTAAGGGACGTTAGGGATTAAATATCATCACTTGAGTGCAACAAAGTCTATCTACATTTCAGATCTTACATGAAAAGATTTTTGTGTTTCATGCAGTTGTGAGTTAAGGAATCTTATTAAAATGTTTTCACTAAAGAAATTAAAAAGTAACTGTTGATTTTATCATCATGAGAATGCATTAATTACCAGATAGTGTTTTTTTTTTCAAACATGTTCCGAATGATTCAGGGTAAAAAACCAGGATGCTAAAGTACTTTAAATTGAACCAGCAATTTTACTGCTTCTTGGAGATTAATCAGATTCCAAGAATATTGAAAGGATATAAATCGTACCTGGAGTGCCAATTTTTTGGATGAAACAAAATACACTAGTTTTATGTAGTGAAAAAAAGCGCGATATACTTATATCATACCGAAAAAAGGAAATATGGGATCATTACTTTCAACATTGACATTGGTTTTAATAGGATATGGCAGCTTTTCGAAAATGTATCGGGTTAAAGTCTACTCAAATACTGAAGGAATTATGAACAAAAACATACCTAATTCAAAGGCGCCAAACATGATTGCGACAACAAAATGGTTATCATGAAAGCCAGTGATTAAATATCTAGAAGCAGATAGTTAGGCCAATCACCGACGTGTATGCTATGGAATATTCATTAAGTGACACTATGGATGCTGAGCCAATCAGGACGAGCGTATGCCAATCCAAAACAAACATTGCCAGTCAATTCCGTTTTCAATGAATAGCTTTCGAGGGCGCGAATATAGTCGATATGGTATCTGAATTGTTTCAAGTAAGAGAATGTTCAGCCAATGCCGTTAGCTTTCATTGCTTATATTCTGTAATAAGATCGCATGGAAAAGTTTCCTTTCGGAAGCACATGTACTGCGTTCTGCCGGGAATCAAGTAACTTGGTTAATAGGATCACATATTTACCTTGAATAGCTAAAAATGAACGGACCTCGCAAAAGAAGGAAACCGGTCGCCTGCTGGACTCACGGAACGAGAGATCCTGGCGTTTTTGCGGGGAAAAAAGGCCCAAGGTTTTAAGAATTATGAGTTTATATGAATACACACAGGTTCTATACGTTTAAGGTATGTCAAAGAGTTGCCAATGAGATCAAGGTACCTGTCGGGGATCACGGCGCGCGGAGAGGCAGTGGGGGGGTAACATCATTTGCTAACTAGATATTCCGTTTGCCTGGGGCGTGATTAGTACAAGGAGGGAATGGGAGGCAGGAAAGTATATTTATCCGTCTTTCTTATTTCCGCCATATATTTGGGAGCGTCCAGGGAGGTCCTAAACAGAGAATCATTCGCCATGCCCTCCCTCTCGGTTATAAATGTTTACAATATTACTATTCAAAGTTGAAAAAGTAAATGTTATGATTTTCCATTGATTTTTTTATGCAGTTATAATTTACGCTGCAGTTGTAGGAGGCGGTATCTTTTTAGGAAGTGGTTGGAGCAATGGGCATCATTTATTGGAAGGTAATACGCCATAACGCTACGCCACCGTGGGCATAAGCGTAAGGATTATACATAATATAGTTCAACGTTTGAACATATGACGTCAGCAGAATACATTTCTTGTCATCACTCTATCTTCATCAACGTGCCATCTTGTCACTGTCGGTTCATGCCATGCATTTGCTTTCTAATCAAACTATGTCATATTATGAATCAACAACTCACGTGGCGTAAGGGACTTACTCACGCGAGGGAACACCCGGAGGTCAGAAAGAGCCCTTATATAGATACTGATTTTTTCAACAAAACTATATCCTAATAGTGCTGCAGCAGAGGCCCAATTTTTTCGATAGGTGGTGACCTAATTGGAACAAAGGTGTCATATATTCAATTTGTAGGCTAAGGGTCCAAAGAGTCAGAAATGCATGATGCCAAAAATAAAAAACTTGTTACAAATTAAGTTATGGTTTTGGGGGTAAAAGTTTACCCCCCCTATTTTCAGTATGAAAATTTGGAATAACATGGCCCATGTTGATACATTTTAAACAAATATGGCAGGTGGTCCCACTAATATATTTTGAACACAATCTTGACACGAAGCCCTTCTATAAAGTTGTTAATAGCCTTTCTTTCCCCGCCCCCCCCCCAAATCGTACCCCTACCCCCACTGCTGTTTTTGAGATGGGGCTGTTCAGAACACAAGGGTTGCATAGTCAGAATTATTATGAAAGGGCATTGTGATTTGTGGGTGTGTGATGGTGTGTGATTGGTGGTGTGTGTGGTACGGTGTGTGTGGGGGGGGGGTGGGTGTGGGAGGGAAATAAACCTGATTATGTTATATACATCTGCGACATGGTCAAGCGAGGACGGTCCACGGTTGTCAACCGCATAGGTTATTGGCTAAGAAATGATTAATTCAGGTAAATTTATCGGCCTGCAGTGCAACCCTCTCTTATCTAAGAAATGATTGGTTCAATACATTTATAGGCCTACGACGTATAAAATTTTTTATAGTTAATCAATAAATCTATAAGCTCGGCGGAAGCTTTCTATTTGAAAAAAAATTATATTTCTGTAAATTTATAGGCCTGCTGAGAACATTCTTAAACGAAATGATTATTCAGTAAAATATAGGCCTGCGGCGCAACCTTATATCTAAGAAATGATTGGTTCAATACATGTATAGGCATACGACGTATAAATTTATGTATAGTTTAATCAATAAATCTATAAGCCTACGGCATAAGCTTTCTATTTGAGAAATTAGATTCTGTAAATTTATAGGCCTGTGAGAACCTTCTTACATAGAAATGATTATCAGGTCAATATATAGGATGCGGCGCAAACCATCTTGGGCTAAGAACATGATTGAGTTCAGGCTGAAAAGATTTCTTTTAGCGACGAAAAGAGAAATGATTAGTTCATGAAATATATAGACCCGTGGCACAATCATCTTAGCTAAAAAAATGTTGTTCAGTAAAATTTATAGGCCTGAGGGCGCATGTTCTTGGCTGGTGAAACATGGTAAAATAGGCCTGCAGCGTAACTCTTTATGTCGGGAGACATTATTAGTAAGCTAAATGTGTACACCTACAGCGCAATCCTATTTGTTTCTATGGTTTATGTTGAGTTAAACTTGAACCTTCGTCTTACCAACCGTTTAACATGTTTTTTGGGGGGGGTAATATGAGAGTGAGAGGGCGAGACCGGGGGAGGGCCACTCTGGGTAGGGATGCCTGGCACCCCGGACTCTGAACTTGGACACTGATTTTGTCTGTTTGTGAAATTAGGGCCCTAACAATTGATTTGGAGGAAATATGCAGGCTTAGAACTCAATTCGCTCAAAATTAAACTTTGCCGGTAAACAAAAAATTCCCAAAAGGGACCCAAGAACTAATTATGCTTCAAATGGAAGTTTAGTAAAACTCAGTGCTGGAGACTGGAGAGCGGAAATGGGGTTGTTGGAGAAGAGAACACCCTGCGGTGGGTTAGTTTGCAAGAGGACCATGGGATTTGGGGGAGTGGACCTGAGGTAATTGGGAATGGGAAGGGAAATCTGGGTAGTAAGAAAACAGATTCATGTGTCTGGAAAGAGCCACATGAGTATTTAGGAATGGCCAATATTTAGATGGAAAAGGGAACTTTCGTGTGTTAGTACCGGGGGTGGAGGTAGTGCGGAAGCACGGTGCCCTGGATTAGTTGGAATAAGGGCACCTGTGTTGCAGCTTAGTTACTTGAGGATGCATCGGTGGGCAGGGCCTAGTCTCTGAGACAGATGAAAGGGGATCTTGGGTAGGGAACGGACACTGTGACAGTTAGGACTCTGGGGAAGTTGGAAACCAATATGGTTGCAAAGGGGCCCAGGAGTAGTTATAGACAGGAGCCCTAGGTAGTTTACTAATACACAGGTCACGTCTGATAAGGTTCCATACGAACTTCAACCAACCCTAACCATATGGTAACCCCGCCGCCAATCGCGAAAGCCGAGGAACCGCGAAATCTAGTTTGTTCGGTTAATTGTCTTGTTCTGCATTTTTGGCTAGAGGACAAAGCACTTAACCACTTACGTGCATAAGGTGTTTTTCACTCACGTTGGTACCTAAGGGTCCCCAAAAGGAAGGCAACTTGCTGGGGTCATAAGACAAGGCCAAAAGGGCGTATAAATGAGATTTCCAGGGTGGGGTTTACGGTGTTTTGTAGAAGTAATTTATAGTCCGGACGTACTCACAGTCCGGTTACAACGGTAAGGAAATAGGGCACTCAATTCAGTAGTATAACGCAACATTAGTTTCACCGCTTTATGCCGTTATTCGTCTACGCGCGCGTATACGGAGCCCAGACTATGGCTCCTGCCCGGACATAGTGCTTTCACACAGGGTTATTCCTGAAAAATAGAGGCAAAAACCATTGCTTTCGAAATGCGTCAAAATAGCTCAAAATGGAACAAGATGTTCTCACGACCATGCTCTTTTTTAGGCAAGCTCGGTCCCCGGACAAAGATCCCTGGGGTGGCAATAACCCCCCCCCGGGTTGTTACACTACTGCACGTAAGTTCAATAATATGAGAGGAACATATTATTATAACTAATCAACATTGAGATTATGAGTTACTTTAGCACTTCAAAACTTAGCACACTGAAGTATAGACAGCTTCACTCCAATAACCCCCCCCCCCAGGTAAATTGATCATTCGGTTGAGCTAAATTTGTGCAGATGTTATGAAAATAATGAATCGAATATCTGAGATCAATTTACAATATATATCATAAGATTTTAAATTACTGGGAGAAAATAAGTCAGCGGCTGTAGTTCGTTCGTTCGTGTCCACACAGCATTCGTATGGCTGGGGGGGTCAGGATTTGTTCAACTGTGTAAGCTGATTCGGAGCCGCGTGTATCTATTGATACGGACGTCCAACAGGCCCGTGTTTTTTTAAACTGGGGGGCGGATTGGGAACGCACCCTACTCTTATTCGACATGAATGCGATGTACATGTACAGTTGTGACTCTCTGTACACGGGACCGACGCTTAACGTCCCCTCCGAAGGACGGAATCCTTTCACGATGATTGCCCCCAATTCAAGTGAACCATGGAGGAGAGCGGTATTCTGTATTAATCAATGCTCGTATACAATCAACTCCAGAATTGACTGAATCCAGAAATCCGAAGCGGCGTAGTAACATGAATAGATGGTATTTATCCCATTTGGTGGATTCTACCCCCCCCCCCCTCCGTGAATCACATTACTTTAGAATTATTATATGAACCTAATAAGTGGTGCTAACTACATAATAATTGATAGGTTACGATACCAAAACCATGCTTTAAGAAAAGCAATGGAAGTTGTACTATATAGTACATGATTCCATACCAGTGCAATCATTTATGCTGATTTCTAGGGGGTTTCTTTCCCCTATAACTCATCTTGTACACGTTTATATTTTGTGCATCATGCAGTTTCGGTGGATTCCTGAGCTTTCAAGCTTCATTTGATAGATGATGCACTTTGCATTCACAATTAGGTCACAGGTTACTCGAAAAATAGAGGGTTTCTCGGGCTCTTGCTGCAGCACTAGAAAACGTCCTTTTGGAAAACGAATACCAACCTGACGATCACCGCAATTTTGTCAGTATTATGTTTTAGAAAATGATCATTCATAGCCCATCTGTACATTCAGGACATTCATAATATGGAACAGGTATTTTTTCAATTGTTGGTCATTTAGAACGAAGGATTTTGAGAATTGATCAGAATGTTTGCGTGTACGCATGGACTATCGGAAGTAAGAGCCTGATTCCTAGCAGGCTTAATTGATTGCAACAATGTTATGAAAAGATACGCATCTCCATTAGTACGTAATGTAGCAAGGGTCCGTACGTACGAAAAGTAATTCTAAATACTCATTTTTATATATACCGGTATTCTGGTCTTGTCACTTGCAGAGTATAATTAGGTATATACACTGTTGAGGACGTGCAAAAATCGTTTCGATGATATTTTAGATTTGGTGATGTTAGAAAATTACTGAGAGTACCCTCAAATTAATTCCACAAATGTCTTCCAAGAAAAAAATATACATTAAATTCATTTACTAGATAATAGACTGGCAAGGAATTATTCGCACCAAAAGGAGGATGACAATGTTTGTGGTTTCTAAGCTAGTGTATTACTTCAAAGCATCGGTATTTTGGACCATTAATGGATTGTTATGGTTCAATAAATATAATGAAAAATCTTGATGTACAAAATATGAGTTGATTTCGATCTATCAAATAGTTTGTTGTAGTTATAATTTAGTATGAATTACAAAATCTGTAATTGTGTTGCAAGCAGAGGATACTTCGTTACACAGGGATTTTGTAGTGACTCGTAAATAATCACTACACGTGCGCTAGCGGAAGTCGTTATCAGCAGGACGACGGAAATGGCGTTCAACACGAGAAAACACACGGGAATACACACTATTTGCACTTGCGTCGTGGCCTTGTGGTTTTATGTCAATGATACGAGTCTAGATATTCATGGCATAGGACACTGTAAAAATTTAGCATACAAATTAACTGTAGGCATTGAGCCTTGATTAAGGGCCCTATCTGCCCGATTTTCTCTATTATGTGTAAAATATATCTCTAGTCTTCCAATGGACATCATTGCAAGCAAATTTAAGAAAATTTCATATGTGTGAAAATGTCCCAGGGGCCGGTTTTAAACGAGGTATACGAACATATGAATAGCTGTATCAATTAGATAGATATTGTTTAAAGTTTCCAGAGTCTTTGCTTAATTGTTTTCATAACAGCTCAGTCTTCGAGTCAAATATTGTAGTTACTGCAATAGGCCATATGAGTTGCACAAGAATCGAGTACAAAATAATTTGATTTCTACCCCATGGAATAGACTTGAGCCATTTTAGCCTATAAAGTGTTAAAGGTTCATGTTAGATTGCAAAACTAATAACATTAATCCATACGATAACGTCCGTTCGGAAAAATGATACCAACCTGCGATCACCGCAAAAAGGGAGGAGCGTAATTTTTCTTAATAGATCTAGGGGCAATTCCCCCTAAACCAAGGGTGGGGTCCGCTCCGTGTTTTTGAAATGGGTTAACAAAATGCATTAAGGGACGTTCAGGGGATTATAAGGACCGACGGACATGTTAGAGTGTGTCACTATAGGGGACCATGACATTTGATGAAGAAAATGGAGCGAGAAACACTAGAGAAGGCCAATATCATCATGCAATCTTATGGTAAATCAACTGTAGTAGCTATAGCATTAGGCAAACACTTGGAGCTCTCCTCCAACAAAATGGGTAGAAAAACAGTTGGCAAAAGAAAGTGGTCATGTTCCACATACCAAATGAATGGGTATATACACCTTTTGATGGTCTATCTCAAATGATCAAGGATAACAAATGGCATCATTAAGATTTAGAAATTAGTAGGTCAATATTCGAGAAACCATCCAAACCATTTTATGCTGATCTTGGGCACAGTCTATGAAGTCTGTATAGGTCTAACGAGAACTAAAAAGAAGATATTTCTATGGCAAGGTGCTACTTGAGAATTTTATATTGAACTGGCAAACTTCATTATGAATGGATAAAGTTAGGATTCACTTTTTTGTTTTAAATTCAGAATGCCAAATTTACCATTGTTTATTATGTTGCCGGTGTCTTGATTTATAAATGAGGTTGTCACATCATAGAGGAAAATTTCCTTCAAGTTGAACGATGAGGAAAACGGAGTTACGTTGTTTTGATTGGCTATAGTCATCAACTTTCAAAAGTTAATGTTTCGCATATCACAATAGGTCCGGAGTGTCAAACATGCGGCCCGCGGTGCCATTTGCGGCCCGCTTTAAGAGCTCTCATGCGGCCCCGCGATCGTTCCACTTCTAAAATTCCAAACACTCGCCTCTCCCCCAACCGGCCTCCTTGCTGCCCACTCCCCTCATCCTATCATCGACTCCTCTATCATTCCCTCGTCCACCCTTGTACTTGTTTGCTGTGCTCCTATGTCGGTCTGCCGGTGAGGGGTACTTCAAGAAAATTCAATAGATAAATATCTAAAAAGAATAGATTGAAAAAAGATTCATTTGAACCTTAGTTCACTTTCCTCAACTGACTGAAAACCGAACATTTAAACATTGTTGGAAATATTTTTTTTTTAATTTTTCTTTTTTTATAAACCAAATTTTGTACAAATTGTGGGAAAATTAGTCAATTTCCTCAAATTAAGCGGAAAAATTTTCCCAAATAAATGTTAAAAGGTCAACAAACATGGAAGGAAAACTTGTGTAAATTTGATCAAAAATCTGCACTCTGGTATTGCTATGGGTACCTTTTCACAAACATTGTAAGATATGGGTCATTCCACCAGACGATTTGTAGGAACATCATACCCAAACTTGAGAGCCCGCGGTTACTTGTTGCGTCCCGCAATAGTAGTGGATTCACCCAATCGCGGACCCGGGGATTCAAAAAGGTTGGACACCCAAGCAATAGGTGATTAGATATCAATCAGTGTAGTTAACTAGTTATTGAAATTGTTGTTTTTGATTCAGTCAGGTCTCTTATCTCATTGCTTCTATTATTATAAAGCTTTGCAATATTGAAACATCAAAATTATGTAGATCACACAAACCTTCAAGATTTGTGTGTAACAGTTCCGAAATAAAAATGTTCTCTCCTTGAAAAATGAGGAAGTTCATTGCGACAATGTATATTTCTTCAAAAAGTAAAGTTGATTTGTTCATCTATAAGAAGGTCATGCCACGAATTAAAGGCCAAAAGAGTTCACCCCAGCAACATCCGCCCCAGGGTTACATGTTGTTGATTAATCATGCAATTAATGTTATTGACTGATGTGTTAATCTCTAATCATCATAATTTCGTTGAGTATGGTGTGTTTCTTTGGTCACGGTTGTAAGTACCATGGTGAAATCCATACTGTTGTGTCGTTTTTCTATTGGTTCAAATTGCTTCCAACTAATTTGCATATGACGATGAGGTTTTTTCGATGTTTCAACAGGGTGCCATCAATCACTTTGGAATTATTCTTGCCGCTAGGAACATCTTAATTACTGTTACAATTGAGTGAAATATTTCTTACCAACTCCTAAAGAAATCAACTAATATTTAAGTCCAATTATAAGTGCGAGACCACAAGAAAGGACAAAGAAGAGCCCTAGTAGGGCAAACCCTAACACCAAAAACGGCCCCCTCATGGCGCGCAGGTAACCAGCCTGGAGAATCCAAACAAATAAAGTAGATTAGCGTTTCCATTGTTTTGCTTTTTTTTAAACGGTTATAATGTAAAATTAAACTATATTTCAAGATTAAGTTATAGGTTTCATTTTTTCTGTTTTTTATTCCAATTGGCATCATAAGTTATCCCAAAACAAAAATCAATCAAGGCCCCGGCTGATTGAAGACACATTTGCTTGCTTTTATGCTATTTCAAGAAGAATTTCCAATCTTTCTTCGTTTAATTGAACTTTGATCCAAAAAATAAGAGAAGGTTTCGCATGG
>JAMKCH010039467.1:0-67904 GCA_023653785.1 Ophioderma brevispina | reverse complement strand
TTTTTTATCCGAAAAATAGAGCACAGGATAGCATATATCAGCTGTATTGAGAAATGAGAGATACATGAAATTACCCTTTTAAGCTATAATTATTGGCACCATAATTTTAAAACTCTGTAATAAACCCAGAAATTGAACCTTGCACATGCAAAAGATTTGTTGTTGTATTAAATGGAAGTTCCAGTTTTGTTCTTAGTCTAGTAAACTGGAATAGTGTACTTTTCCTTATGCCATTAATTGTTAAATTGTTTTTATATAATCGGCAGAACATTAATGAATGTGCATCAGCCCATGTGTTATGTCCAGTGTACAGATGGCGTCAACATTTACCCATGTACTTGTACACCAGGATGGACTGTCACCAACTGTGTACTGGTAAAGTAGCAACTAATTAGAGAATCACATAACTCCAGCGTACATAACCATTTATTTTGAGATAACTGCAGAAGCAAAATGTTTACCCTGTAATGGATAAACAGGACGAACATTATGCCCGGGGGGCCACTTGTATTCAAAGGTGGATATGATGCGTTGACAAGAAAACGCGTAAAAAAAAAGGGTCTCTTTTTCAAAAGGCGATGTACTCGCGTAAATTGATTAGGGTTGTCAAAACAGCAAATATGGAGAATATTTTTTTTTTTTAGTAACCTTGAAGTGAGTACGCGAGAAATCAAATCATCAATATATGTAATTTGGAAGTAAAGCAACACGAACAAAGCACAAGCCAGATAATAGGGTAAGTATCAACACATGTTTTTTATTTATGGTAGCAAAAACTGACAAAAGACTTGATTATGGTAGCAAAAGAGAAAAACGGCTTGTTTAGGGTATAGTTTTTAGTCGGTGAAATACGTGTTTGGGTGTCATTTCGGAGTCCATGTTCACCACGCATCATATCCACCTTTGAATCAACTGCCCCCCCCCCCCCCGGAAATTATAGAAAGACAGCTCTTTATAGGAAAAAATCACTTGATTTTGGTTTTCTTTTTTTTAAAAGGAAGAAAATTGACACACACACCTTATAGATCTTGCATTTCAAGGAATTAGGAGGCTTATAAATTTTATAAAATTGTAAGTTTTGTAGTCCTGCAATGCATGTATTTTGTAGAGCTGGTGCCTGCTTGGGCTGACAAGGTACTGACTCCAATAGACCTTGAATGACATCACATTTTTGTTGTTTTAATTAATGCTGGTTCAACGAAACGTTAATTATTGTATTGCATGTTTCTATTTTAGTTCCATGGTCCAGGCTGACTATTTTATTTATTTTTGTTGGTCCAACAAGGTTGGATAGTAGGACTAATGGGAAATATGTTCAAACTTTGAAAATTAATTTGACTTGTTATATTTATTTGTATTTCTTTCTGTTAGGAAAAGGATTATGTTATACAATGGAATAGAGGGGCTTCAGAAAAATGCTAAACGTGGTACTACCGTGGATACTAAAGCAACTATCTCAAGCTTTTTCTTTTCATCATTACGAATGCCACATGTAATAGAGGGCTCTTTTAATTTCATTTTGGAAAATTCAAAGATGCATCTGTCATCTCAAATAAAACAAAATTACCAGGACTTGCCCCTTTTTTGATTGATGACTTTCATTCCAGATATTAAACAAATGTGCTAGTCCCCTTGCGTTGAATGGACAGTTGTCAGAATTTATAAATTCCTTCCAGTGTTTGTGTCAACCAGGATGGAATGAACGCTCGGACACTGGTAAAAAACGTTATCTTCATAATATGCAATCAACAAGACTGCAATATTTGTGAAAGTTATATTTTATATATACCCAATTCATGTCACTTTCTTGACTGGTTCCTCAAGTTTGAGTCTGGATTAGAAAAAGTAAGGTATGAACTTCAGAACTGTATAGCTAAGCAATTGTTGTTTTTTGCTAGAATTGATCAAATAGGAGGATAATTATGATAACACAATGAATGTGCATTTTTCCAAGGCATTTATGTCATAGGGGTTCCCGCTAATGTCCGATTTTGTCAGTGAAAAACCCTTTATAAAAAGTGTATTTATGCAGGGTTTGTATCTGCTCCTGAACACTCAAATATTAGGTATCTAAAGTCTGCTGTTGTGTATTCTATCAATGGGCATGGAGCTGGTTGATCGGTTAATGTATTTGCGAAACGAACCGAAACAGAGAACTCCCATTGGATTACACGCTTTATTCCGCCATGCATGCATAACGTGCATAACGGAATTAAAAGGTGGAATCCAATGGGAGTTCTCTTTCGTTTTCGCTTTCGTTCGCAAACTACAGTAAGCCTGTTGATTCATGTTTCCAAGAAATCGATTGGTTTAGGTCAAACGTCCACCCATCCATACTGGTACTAATAGGTTGTGCGTGCAAGCAAGTTACGCGGAGTAGTCGAACATATGTTATACGCATCGGGCATGTTCGCGTTTTGGTACGCAATGCAATTTATCCGCGTGACAATCACTGCGCGATGACTTGGTTCCTTGGATTGAAATCATTTGTTTTCAAGGGGGTCCCCCGTTATTTAAATTAATAAAAAAAAAAGATTTTGGATAAGAATATTTACACTAATTACAAATGAAAAGGAAAAACCACACCTCTAAATAAGAGTGGAAAACCGATGAGATTTTGTTTGGGCATACTTCAGATGTGTAATTATTGGATGGACATTCCAATATTTTTCGTGGTAGATACAGGCTTACTTGTTCCGGCATCTACCACTCAAAATATTGGATGCCCATCGTTATGACACCATCTAAGATGGCCAAAACAAAAAATCTCATTCTTCGTTTATTCTCCCATTGATTTACATTTTCACGGTATCTTGACATATCATAATTTAAATGAGAGGATACAATGTAGGATCCCATTGACATTGAAAATCCCCCAGTGTTAATTGTGTTAATTTTTATGTTTTTAAAACATTTCACATTTTATATAATTTCAGGGATGGACGAATGTTTATTCAAGCCCTTGCTTGAATGGTGGCGGTTGTCTCAATCAAATCAACCTTCTATGTGTGTGCCTGTTTGCAGGATGGACCGGCACCAAGGTGAAACAAGTAAGATAGCATATAACTTAATAAAAATAAATCAATAAATAAATGTCGACATTGATATAGCACCTTTCACAATGTATCAAAGTGTTTACATTTATTCCGCTGCACATAGAATATGTCAGTTGCCTTTCAAATGCCCAAGGCATAATCATACCTTTGGGCGGCCACTCAATGGACAAAATATTTCCTAACAGTTCCCCATTTGCACCTGGGTGGAGAGGCAAAGCGAGGTAAAGTGCCTTGCCCAGGACACAGCACATTGGCCTCAGCGGGCTTCAAAACCAGGACCTTGGGGTCATGAGTCGGGCGGTGTTGTATCCATGGACCCACATGTGCCCAGTACTTAGATGAATTACCAGTGTACACATAAAAATGCATTCACATTTGCTTTGAAATTTCAAAATTCTGGTCATTTTAAAAAAAAATCTCAACAACATGTTTTTATTGTTTTAAAAAAGTTAAAAAACTTAAAAAAAGCAAAAAATAAAATGCATTGATATGGAATATTGCAAGTGCTCCTAGACTTAATCACTGACACTTAATTAGTGGTCCATACACTTGATTACATTTTGGCTGATGTCTTCATGAGACAGGGTTTTTTAAAAGTTAATATAATGTATGCAAATGAAATTTATTTGCAAAAATAAATGGAAGCCAAACCCGTGTTTTATTTTGACCAAGGAGTTGATTTTGACGTTGTATTGGAAAGGAAAAGAAAAAGCTGTAGTTGTATTTATAAACATAATTGTTACATTCCAAACTGTGTGATTATGAGGTAAGAAAAATGCTGCTAATTTGCAATGGGCACCTTTTGAAGGGTAATAAGTTACCAAATCCCTTCTGGAAAAATATTTCAACAGAGATTTAAGACCTATGTCAGGAAAGATCAGAAAATGTTAAAAATATTGATTGAATATTGACAAGCAAATCCATATTTTCTTGGTTTATGAGTAAAATGTGATTGCGCATTGTGTGAGATGTTTCAAAATGCAATTCTGTAGTTGGGATTGATAGTATGTACATGTCTCATTGACAAGGCAGTGTTTTCTTATGAAATATAAAACAAACAAGTTTCTCTTATTTGAAAATAGGTACATGCATGCTGAAGCATCTGAACAAAGAAAAAGTTATTAGTAATTCGCGCTGCTTAACCGCAAATAAAATATTTTCATTGCCGCACACTTTAATTGCGAAGAGACCCTAAACACGACGGGTACCTGAAAGAAAAGAACACATAATATAGACATTACGTTTGGGGAACACCGAACTTCGATGCAAGCGATGAGCAGACGGCAGCAAAACGCCAAAAAACATACAACTAATATGTACTACAGCTCTAGCTTTAAAAGCAAAGGGAACAGGCACTTAGCGGTTCCATGCATGAGACCCACCTGGTTAAATGTAAACCCTGTGACTTAGCATCTTCATGATACAGGTAACTCGAAACTGCGTTCTTCGGCCAATCAAAACCCAACTCTCGCGAACGAATCGTACACGCTACTAAGATGTCCAAGCTGAGAAATTTGACTACAGCAAACCACCTCAACAGGTATAAAAATTCCAAGGTTTGCCCCTTGTTGCAGTTTAGCCCTCTACCAAAATTACCCGCAAAATTTGAACGTGCACCGGCTCAGTGCTCCGTATTCATATCTTTCACAGGTGAACCCATAAACCCCTTATGAAAATCTGTGAGCACGATCAAATGAAATTTAAGTTTTAAGTATAATATTAAATCAATACAAATACACAATATATACAGCGTATGTGTTATGAAATAAAACCAAGCCGTCTTTCACTGGCCTTGGACTAGCCTCGGTCAGTGAGCACGAAAACGTGACCTACCACCGGATAACCTGGCGCCTGCCATGAGTCTTCAATTACCCCCGCTCACGCTTGAAGCCAATGCAAAATGACATTTATTAGCTAATTCGCGCTGCTTAACCGCAAATAAAATATTTTCATTGGCCGACCTAACACTTGAATGTGCTAAAATAAAAGGACCCTAAAAAACGACCGGGTGTCGGTTACCTGCAAAAGAAAACATAATATAGACATTACGTTTGGGAAACACCGAACTTCGATGCGTGCAAGCGAGAGCACAGCCCCTTGTGTTCCCTAAATCTCAGGCACTAAATGGAGAACGGGCACAACTGACAGTGTGAAGTATACAGAAGTACAACGCCAGATATTTTTATCAAAAAAACAAACCGTATTGATCAAGTGGACAAAGAAACTTGTGATATCATAAAATATAACATGCTACAATCATAGCATTTTGTGGAAATGCCATCCCCAAACTTTAAACACAATTTCACTATAAATATTATAGTTGATGAGTACATGGAGATGAAAGAACAATAGTACAAATATTGTTAAGCATCATGTACTAAACTTCAAAATAAGATTACAATCCCAAAAAATTTAAAGATACAGACATCCTTTTCTCCATAGAGTCCTTGACGTATCCATCGTTTGGCTGGTCCTGAGCGCCAACGCCCGTGCTTTTTTTAAATAATTATCTGGGATTCCAAAGAAGCGGAGCTGCTTGCAGACGGCTCCTACAGCTCGAAGGTGGCGAGACCGAACATGCTGGGATCCAACCTTATAGAAGATATAGCATCTTTAAAAAGCTCAAGACATCTAGAATAAGATGAGGTTAGGATCCAGCTCTCAATGTGTAAGTATTAGTAGATTACAAAAGATACAGGTCTGCTGAACAGAAAACTCGTCTGCTCAGCAAACAATTTGCAAGAGAAATTACTTTTTTAGCATGCTAACGCGGCAAAAGCAAGAGGAGAATGAGTAGTAGCAGTGCCACAAGAACCCCACCCCGCCTTGCCTATAAATATCTGTTTACTTTTAACCCCAATAAACAATGTTAACATGGAAATCAGATAACGAAATCATCACATCTTCTAATATGGATCAGCTCATCATGACGCAGAAACCCTGCATAGGAAAGAAGTAACATGGTACATAAACGGAATGTGCATCAAATGGGTTCGAATTACAAACTTATTCACGATAGCTTTCAGCACATACTGCAGTAACAGGTTCCTTCTTTACTATCGGCTTTGCTAATTTCTCTTAAGGCCTTGAAAGCACATGTGCAAAAACTTACTTACTATCACACGGATTTTGTTTACAGTCCGATAAACCGTTATGCTGCCCTTTAAGCTATAAAATGACGTTTCAATTCTAGAGAATGGAAAGCAACCTCATGGTATAATGATAAAATATATATAATGTCATTGGGCATATCTGCAGTAATGGATTTACTTGTTGTGAACACCACCAAGTCTTCCACAAAGAAAAGGATTTCTGAGGTATTTATATGCCGTACTAGGCGCTCTGGAATCCTTCAAAATTTCGGCTAGTGTAGACATGTATTCAAGGTTCTTCCTCAACTCTGTACAAAATAAAACAACAGATAACTATCGAATTAACATTATATCTGGATAAATCTCAAGTGAGATTTCAATGTATTTAAGCATATCAAAATGGCATGCAAACTGATAATACTATGCGATCAAAATGCATATCCATGCGGATTATACAACATAGCACCGTGGAGGCTCATACATGAAATATAAAAAAAAATTAATTCTCATCTGTGACCGTGCCTAAGCTCACAGAAAACTAATACGCCTATTGCCCATCCGGCTCATACATTTTAGCCATTCGGCTATGCAAAATAACTAACACGTAGCCAGCCGGCTTATACCATTGCCAAACGGCGATTATTCTTGTGTCATCCGACTAGTATATTTCAACGGAAATAATAAGCCAAAAGAACACACGGGGTCTATCGGTACAAAATGACAGTTTTGTACACAAAACACCATCAGAATATAGATGCGTATTTATTTTACCCTCTCCCATCCCCATACTAATCGCTTGGTGCCCCCACCCCTTCCCTATACCACAATGCATAAGAATGTCGGAAACAAAATGATTTCCGGTAGGAAACCCCGGATCCACGTATATTGTGGGGGCCCACAATCCCTCCCCTCGGTACAAAACAAACGCAACACTTCTATTCGAAAGATAGTAATTAGCAGTAAGACAAGAATTCTTCCAAACCAAGGATGGTCGTGGTCAAAACACTTGGTGGGGCAGGGTGTGTTATCGGGGATCAAACCAAAATCACAGTTTTTGCAGCAAAACTAAGAAAATCAAGATTTATCAATTTCTTAGCAACAAATTTAATCATGATGCAATCCTATCAATCTCTGACATTATATTATAGGTTTCGGTTTTATATAATATATAAATGGTCTAGAATTTAGCCCACACCTACTTTTTACTTAAAAAAACACACTATTTGTTACATGTCAAACAAGAATAGTCCTTAACCCTCCTTTTAGGCAAATGTTTAAAACCTATATCAATAAACTATAAAATGGATCCCACCATAAAAAACGATTGTAAGTATTTTTACCGTTAAACAAAATTTTAAAAAATAATTTAGCTTAATATGCATCCACCAAAATGCATTTTCGGCATAGAAATAGAAATCATCCACTGCACACCACACACTCACTGTCAACCATACAACCTAATTGTCGTGAAATCTCACAGTATTTATCTCAAAACCCATAACGGCTTAAGTGGTGTTTTGTCCCCTGTACCGACGAGAGGGGTAGTTTACTCCCGCAAATTATAACTAGAGCATGATTTTCATAAGTCTTCTGTCGGCCGTTTCGTAATCGTCCACACGCCTGTATTTAAATAGACAGGCAGCCTAACGCCAAAATAAGAATCGCACGTCGCTTAGACTCGTTGATTCTTCGCAACATCCACAAGGAGTTACGGGTTAGTGAGGTTTCTAAACGGGCTACGGTCTCACTTTATCAAAGCAAATGATGAAATTGGGTCGAAAATTATGATAGTCATTATATGGAATATTATACTGGTGCTAGCTTATCTTAGAATACCTATAAGGTTAATTTAAAGTGCTCATTGTGTTTTAAGGCCCGCCGAAAAAGAATGTACGTGTATACCGTATCCTGACAATCAAGCTTGAGCAATATCTGATCCGAAATACTTCACAAAGAGAGAAATGGACAGCGCCATGCCTATTCATTTCATCAACCATGTTAGCAGAATGCCCAAAGCGATACCCATACTCCTACCCCCTAAATCACCACACCTAGCCTTTTTCTGTCAAAAACGTGTCAACACCCATCTGTATTGGTTCCATGTTTACATGTCGGACCAACTGTATGTGTGCGTGCATTTTGGTTGTTTTGCCCAGCCCATAGTAACTGACTTTAGCGTGGGGATAGACCTCATAGTGGGGCCCCCCCTTTAATCTTAAATATTGTTTTATTATTAAGCAGGTCAGTGGCGGATTCAAGCGCAAAAGGGCCATTCCACCAGCTTAAGGTGGGGCCCTTTCTAGCGTAAGACCCCAGCCAACGTAATATAGACTTTAGTGCGATAAGGCGTGTCCAAGGGGGGCCCTGAGAGCCAATTATTTTAGGGGGGCCCTGTCAGCAGTGTCTGACACTGCTGAATCTTAAATTCCGGCCACTGAAGAGCGTATTTAAAATGTCCGAAAATTACTAATTTTCAGTTAAATCACGAATCAAATTAACATTCTCGACGGTGATTGATCTATATAAATAAGTTATTTTGGTTTGTCTAGATTTTGCTGAGTGTACTTTGGGACAATGTCAGAACATGGCTACCTGCTATCAGCCAAGAGAACATGAATATGGTTGCGTTTGCTTAGAAGGTACAGTGCTTTAATTTCACCACACAAAAGACCCGCCCCACCTATTCATCAAACCCTAAGGATATTAGTCTTCGTTGGCAATTAGGTGTATCGCATTCTGATCTATTTGACGAACCATAGCCTCTTTTCGAGAAAATTGTGATCGGACACCTTTCTCGTCCCATTACAGTCAGTCCCATGACTCATTTCAAGGTCAGCTCATACACCCTAAGATTAGTCCCAACCACCTAGAATTCCAGCCACGCAAAACCTCCACTCAATAGTAACTAATATCAAAAACTATATTAGACAAAGAAAACAGAAAGTTCTTGCATTTATTCCGTTCCGTAATTTCATAACACTCATATATGGATATCTTTTTTTTTAAATGAGTCCGCAAAATGAGAATAAGGAAAATGAGTGAAAATGATTTCGAACGAGAGTTGGCCGTAGATTGAGGGGACTGGTTCCCCCCTTTGACCCACTTTTTTTTGATTCCTCCTGTCGGGATTTGTGGGGTGCTCTTAAAGAAGGGGAGGCTTGTTACAGGCATGTGATGAATTGTGTGGGAAACATAAGGTCCTTCCTACCTAGGATAGGCAGGAGGAGACTCTGGACGCCTAGTGATGGAATGCAGAGCCCGTGAAGGAGGCACCCGATAGCTGAGAAAGCACAAAGATGCAGATAAGGATTATGAGGGAACCAAAAAAAATGTACGCAAGAAGAGAAGGAATTAAGCGAGGTATAAAGAAGGCTGAAGAAGCGAGCGAAGAAAGTGGTGGCGAAGGCTATGAAGGAGGAGGCCTGTGGTTAAGGAGCGAGTTAGTTGAGAGAGAGGAGAATCCAATAAAGGTGTATATAAAAATTGTGAACGGCAATGCCAAAAAGGAGGAGAGAGCTTGACCAGGGGGAGAACCGAGTATGTAGGGAGAAGTGATGGCCAAAGTTTGAACTTCAGTGCAGAAACGATAGAGGTAGTTTAGAGGTGGAAAGATGGCCCCACAAGAACCCTCATGAATGAGGAGAATGAGGGGATCAGAAGGTAGAGCCTGATGCGGTGGAAGAGCCAGTGAGAGGGTCCAGCAGGGGAAGAAGTGGTTGTGAAGGCAATCAGAGAAATGAAAAAAGTAAAGGCAGGCTGGACATCAGAGGGGGAGTGTTTGAGATTGCTTTTTTCGAGGTGGATTAGATAGGATGGGTGTGTATGATGGAGAGTTGTGTCAGAGGAAGGAGTGTTAGATGGTTTGAAGGGATGCCGGAATGAGTGAGCATGTGGTGTGGTGTCATGTGTAAAGCGCGGAAAGGGGATTGCACACGCAGGTCGTTGGGCATATAGGGTCGAATGTCAGGCAGGGGGGTAGGGCAGGGATTTTTAAAAAAGAACAATCTTCCCTACACCTCCAGGCTATTTCCACTCCCCAGGGAAATCGCCGTATCCACTGCGCATCTGATACTTACCCTGCAAAAAATTGCATGTTTATACCCATTTACCTTTAGATCAACAAGGCTCAAACTATTCTGCTTGTTGACCCCTCCTCCCCCCTGTCCCCCTGTGCCTCCTGTTGTGGACCCATATTTAACCACGAACACACGACTCTTTCCGAAGCCCTCAACCACCACTCAAAAGTGAAATTTTTAGGTAAAACCGTTAATGCGGCTTCCTAGCCTGTGCCCGTACCATACAATCCAATTTTGACAAATTAGAAAAAAAGTCTAGATGAAAAATCTGACTTTTTGAAAAAATATAAGTTCATTTTGAAAAAAAAAACAAGCTCCAGAGGGCCACTTGCCTCGTTTGAGCGGGGCCCGCATTGTTCCTAGGGTTCTTTAGTTGCCGCGAAGAGTCCGCTCTGGAATTTTTATCTCCACACCGGTGTTCTTTGTTAGATCAAGGGCGCGATTCGACTCTAAAACCACATGAACCGGCCGTCACTTTCCGGTCCTTACGTACCTTGGCGCCGTGGCACTGCAACGTTAAGTCTCACTGCCATGGCCCTGCCACGTGAAAGTGGTTCGTTCAACTCATAGATGCTAACGTGGTGGTCCGCACACCCCTAACTCTTCCATCATCCCGCCAGGGAACCTTCATTTGGCGCATCATAATTTAAAAATTTCCCGGACGGCTCTGGGGCTTGACGCACCTCAAGCAAACCAGCAGGGGCCGCACCATCGTTCTGCCAAGCCTACGGCCCGTAACACCCTCGCACCAAACAGAATTCGGTGGCGGCGCTACCGCACGACCCCCAAATCCCGCTGCCGTGGTGACGTAGCCGGGCCACGCCACGCGAAACTGCTGACAAGACGTTCCCCGCAACACGACAGCGAACCCCTCGCCAACCCAGCAGGGAGCGGCAGCGAAACGTGATCGTACGTTTGGGTAAAGGCTACTAGTAATCTCCTGCATACCAGTTTGGGTAAATCTACGCTCTGGGAACGGTCCTGCATAACTTTCCTAATTTTACGAAGCCGGTCCACAGCATCGAAACTGACAACCAGGCCACGGCAGTGAAACTGTGATAGTCTGACCACGGCAGCGAAACTGTGAACGTAGTTTCGGGTAAAAGCTACTGTTAATCTCTTGCAGGCCGGTTTGTGCGATTCTACGCTCTTGGAGCCGGTCCTGCGTAACTTTCATAACTTCACGTAGCCGGGTCACGGCAGTGAAACTGTGATAGCCGGGCCACGGCAGCAAACTGTCATGCAGGGCCACGGCAGCGAAACTGTAATCGTAGTTTCGGCTAAAAGCTAGCAGTAATCTCCTGCACACAGGTTTTTGCGACGACGCTCTTCGCACCGGTCCTGCGTAACTTTCATTATTTCAGGGAGCCGAGCCACGGCACAAAACTATGATAGCAGGACCACGGCAGCGAAACTGTGATCGTAGTTTCGGCTAAAAGCTACCAGTAATCTCCTGCAGACCAGTTTGGGCGAATCTACGCTCTTGGGACCGGTCCTGCGTAACTTTCATAACTTCACGTAACCTTTCCACAGCAGCAAAACTTTGATAGCCGGCCCACGGCAGCGGAAATGTGAGAGCAGGACCACGGCAGCGAAACTTACCGTAGTTTCGGCTAAAAGCCCGGTTTGGGCGAATCTACGCTCTTGGGGCCAGCCCTGCGTAACCTACATTATTTCACGTAGCCGAGCCACGGCAGCAAAACTGATAGCCGGACCACGGCAGCGAAACTGTGATCGTAGTTTCGGCTAAAAGCTACCAGTAATCTCCTGCAGACCAGTTTGGGCGAATCTACGATCTTGGGACCGGTCTTGTGTAACTTTCATTATTTTACGTAGCCGGGCCACGGCATGAAAACTGTGATAACCGGGCCACGATAGCGAAACTGTGATCGTTGTTTTGGCCAAAATCTACAAGTAATCTCCTGCAGACCAGTTTGGGCGAATCTACGCTTTTGGGGCCGGTGTGGCAGGAGATATAGTCCTCCGGGCTCACAGTCCGGGAACAATGGTGAACAATAGGGCAATCGATTCATTGACTCTTTACGCAACATTAATTTCACGCTTTCGGGGCCGGTCCTGCGTAACTTTCATAACTTCATGTACTCGGGCCACGGCAGCGGTAGTCGGCAAGAGATTTCCCGTAGGTTCCAGAAAAAAATGTCGGCAACCTGGTTCTTGGTCTTCGCCCTAGATCTACTAGATCTAATAAGCACACACTTGGCTGAAAAATCACGTAGCCTGACCACGGCAGCGAAAAGCAAAATGACTAGGTTCCTTAGTGATTAGCGGCAAATCGACCTAGATCTAACAAGCATACTCATGTGTAAAAATTGTCCAGAGCGTACCGCGTTCTTTAGTCTTTACCTGGAAGTTGCCGCTAAACCTAAGATGCGCGGTGTTGCTGAATGCCAGTTAAAGCACGGAAGCGAGTTAACAGTGGAGTTGTGGAAGCATACTGAAAGCGTCTCTTGATCCAAGTGTAGAAACTTTTTCTGGCCTGTGAGGCCTGCATAGTTGGTTGGCCGCGATGAAATTCGCTGCCGTGGCCCGGACTGGTGATTTTTGCTAAAGTTTTGAGAAGTGGGAAAAAGTGGGTTTTATGGATTTTAGGGATATGAAACGTCTCCCGAAATTGGGGTAGACGTTTCGTATCCCTTATGTCCGAGGAAAATGGTTATCAACCTGATCATCACCGCAAGAAAATGAGGTAGCGTTATTTGCCTTGTTAGACATAGGAGCAATTTCCCACTTAACACAAGGCCGCAGTGGCCCGATCCGTGATTTTGGGAAAAAAATAGCATTTAGGGATTTAAGGGATATGGAAGTCCCAAGCATGCAAAAGAGGTATTGCCATTTATTCTGTCAATCGCTCACAACATCATGCAGCGCATGGCGGGATCAATTGCAATACCTCATTTGCATACTTGACTTCTACATGAAATGGTGCTTACTTTGAATTTCAAGATGGCGGTTGAGCCTAATTTGATGCAATCATGAATGCTCTAATCCCATTCACAAGCATGAGTACTGTGATAACTCTTAATCCACTACCTCTCACAAACCGAGATATTGAATAAAATATAATGAAGAATCACATGAAATTCAAGGTGATGGTGAAACCAAATTAGGCGCTAATAACATGGTATAAATGGAATTCTTGATAAAACATGGCCATTACCGCCATTTTATTTATTATTATTGGTATTATTTGTTGCGAATAAGAGAAAATGTAGAAGACAAAGTTCGGTGACAAAGTCTAATGACTGCTGGCTGGCACTTTGAAATTCCATATTTTACTAAAGTACATAAATTGCAACTAATACACTGGTTTTAATGTATTCCCTGTATCACAAACCCAGGTAATCACCGCAATTTTCAATCGTAGCTAATCGTCTTTGTTGCTCATAAGCCAAGATACAGAGCAAAGTCATTCTGGAGTTCAAGATGGGGCTAAACCAAAATAGCTACAACTAATACAGTACTTTAACGGCATTTCCGGTGTGAAAGCAGATATAGTCCGCCGGGAGCCAGGGTCCGGGTTCCATAGACGATAACGGAATAAAGCGTGAAACTAATGTTGCGTGAAGAGTCAACTGAATTGAGTGCCCTATTCTTAACCGTTTGTATCGGACTATTAATCGGCGTAATTCTTCTCCAAGCCCCGGTGTAGAATTATTTCCGGCGTACTCATAGTCCGGGAACAATGTGAACAATGGGCAATCGAATCAGTTGAACATCTTCACGCAACTTAGTTTCACGCTTGATTCCGTTATCTTCTATGGAGCCCCGACTATGGCTCCCGCCCGAACTATATCTGCTTTCACCACCGGTATCAAAGCATAGGTTTTACCCAATATTGTGCTCTTTCGTGTTTCTCACAATCCCTGATATATAGGACAAAGGGTGAAGAAATTGATAAATTTTTGAAATTCATGATGGCGGCTAACGTAAATAAACACTAAGTCTGATTTTTTTGTTTTAAACCTGTCAGTTAAACGCATATTGTTGATGGTACGATATATTTGGAGGGGGATGTGGTGAGATAAAATCTAAAAAGCCGTATTATACAGCGTACTGCCAACTTGTGGTTCGCATAACATGGAGGTAGGAGAGAAGAGACGCTCTTCCCAATCCTTTGGAACCGCTGATCAGCGCCGCCCGGAAACGGTCGTAAAACTATTGGGTATGGAACACTACAACACGATATCGATATTGATGCTGATAGCATGTGCAATCAACATTGCATCGAATTACATAGTTAAGCAGATAGGGACATATATTGTAAGAATTGGTGCATTCCTTTTAAAGCATGAAATTGGCATGAAAATTTTACAATTAAATACTGAGATGATTATTTTTGAACATGGCACCACTGTCACCGTCCAATCATCTTCAAGTTAAACAAGACAATTTCGGATCATTTGTGGTCCAGTTATTAAGAAAGTCGAGACGGCATGTTCCTACTAAGCATGATACATTGATTTATAGTTTAACTCGTACTACTCTTCGGCTTTTTAAAAACTTGAATGTTGTGTAGCGCCGTATTGTCTTTCCGTATATTTGGAGACAAAATCTAATGTTTGAATGGGAAGAAAATGCCGTATCTAAACAATGTCACCAAACTTCACAGTGTCCGAGTTGCACGTTTTTCAATTTTGTCCCGAAGTTGTCCCAATTTTGGTGAAATACATGAGACCCTTGGCGATATCCCATTTTCAACCTCATAGAAAATACAGTTTTAAGCAAATGATCCGTGTACAAAGTATTGTTAAAATGGACGCCCCATCGCCATATTTACCACACATTGTAATGTCTCATGCAAGTGTTGATGCACATGGATTCAGCATTAAGATTGATCTCGTAGTACGTTGTTATTTGCAAGTAGGCCTAATCAAAATCTATTTAATAGTATTCATGTTTTTTTAGGAATAAACAGTATAATAATTAGTTATCATGAAGAGCATATTCAACAGTAGGCCTAGGGACCTAGGCCTGCCTATATCAATTTATTTTTGACATTTTGGTTTTCAACACATCTTTGTGGGCAGGGGAGGGGCTGGGGTCGGGGCAACATTTCACATAGCGAATACTGTCGGGAGGAGCAGGGGGTTTCGCCTATTAACTTACTTAGCAAATATTTTTTGGGGGACGCAAAGCACCCCATAAAAGTCAAACCTCAATCATTTAGATGAACAATCGCAGCACCATAAATGTTTTTTTTTTGGGGGGGGATCCGAGGGCAAAGTGAATACTTAGGGGGCAGTTAATTTCCATAAAGTTCATTCAAAAAATCGCACATCACTGTCCGTAGAATTGAGAATCAAGATTAGGATTTCACACTTTCAAGGTTGGTGGTCATTGTTTTGATACGGCATTTTCTTCCCAATTCAGTTAGATTTTCCGTCTCAAACCAATCATACTTTAAGAAAACGCGTTTCAAAACTCCAAGTTTTTAAAAAACTAAAAAATTTCCCCACCCCCTCCTTTTTGTATCAACGTATTTTTGGACAAAAATACTCAGAATTTCGGCTGTAACGCGACTCCATCTCTTTGTTCGTCCTCCACATGTAAACAACCCCTGCGCATCGGGATATACCTTCTGCGCACAGGTCATATCTTGTTCAACTGCGTGCCCACTCTGTCGGCGATGATCTGGGAACATGAAGAGTACTCCCTGCCGAAAAGCGCCCTTTGTTGGTCTATGCCTTTACAATGAGTTGCCAAGTGAGAATGGGGATAATCGTCGTCTTGCGTAATGCCAATAGGTAAGAGGCTTTTCTCCTTCTCTCCGACCTCCATGCGCAGAATAAGATGCTTGTAAAACCCTTTCCCAATAAAACCTTTTGTATCGAATAGTAAAGGCTTCATATCAGATTCAATTTAATGATTGTCTTGCAGTCGAAAAGAAACACCTATCGATTCCTTTTGTTTTGGAGTCATTAAAGACGGGATGTCATGAACCTCTAGGTCGGGTGAACCCTCTTAATCTAGGAGGATTAGGCCATGTGAATATTGTAGTTCGTTGTCCATGGTTAATGAGTGACCAAAATCTGGTACTTAGATCAGTGAGGTAAAATAAGATAATTTCACTGGGTGGGCCAACTTAAATTAAAATTGACCCAAAACAGTATGCCAAAATAATTTACTGGGTGGGCAACTTTAATTTCCAGAACTCCTCACAAATTTCTATTTAATAAAAACAAAAACCAACAACCAAAAAGCTTATAGTGTCAAACAGTGGGTTATTTTAATTGACTTAAGTATATTAAATACCATCATCTGTAAAAGATTTACTGCATGTATACCTATATACACCATCAAGAGATACAAGGAACATTCGCAAAAAGTGCACTCCATTTTATTCAATTTTTTTACATATTTAAACTGTTTACCATTTATTAAATCACAACTAAGTGAATCAGCCCATCTCAGTCTTTTTATTATAAGAAAAGATTGGCCCGTTGGGGGGGGGGGGGGGGAAGGATCAATAACATATGAAATGGAGATGAGTATTAAGGCATTGCGCTTCGAAACCAGGAGCATTCGGTGACAGAGGCCTAAAACATGGGGTTTTTGGGTGAGAAGACGCAAAAATGTCCCCCAGTATCAGTGACAAATTTGCAAAATTTTTCTCCAAAACTTTGGGGTCTTTTTGTTGGAAAAGTTTTGTGCCAAAACAATTTCACCCAAAATAGGGTTTTGAGGACAAATTTTCAAATGTGTTCCAAAAATAGGGCGGGGAATAGGTCCTTTGAGAATGACATTTTCAAAATATATGGGGTCCATGGGTGAACGATGTCTGGGAATGGGGTCTTAACAGCCTTAGATGCGTGTCACCTCCAAGAATGGGAAGTGCCCCCCTGGGATTTAGTTGCTTCTCTATGTAGCTGATCAGACAGCAAAACCATGTTTAAAATAATGTTTTTGCTTTTCCGTTTGTTTGTTCCATAAAACCTTTTAAACGTTCTCGAGTAGTTGTTTTAACAACCAATCCAATTAAGAGAATTTTGTATTCTAAAAACTATCTGTGTGGTGGGTACTTGATACTAGGAGAGTACTCACTGAGCTATGAAATTATCTGAGCAGGATTTCATGGTACTCCTTCAAATGTTTTTTGTGCAGACCTCATGACAATGTCAATGTAGCTTACAGCTCTTAACAAACAATCATGCAATTTTCAGAACTTAGAATAAGAAGGTTGAAAGAATGTAAAATTCTTTTATGACGAAGTATTGAGGGTTTTTGAGGTTACATATAATCTGATTTTTACCTGGTATCACTTTCCGTACAATCAAAATAGGAGTAATTATAATTGTAGTGCCAATTCCACTTGGCCTATAAATCCAGAAGTGGATTAACTCCCTTTTGGGTGATAAGCTCTTCATATTTATATAATAAGTTTTGTGCATTTTAAATATTCACATAAATTTGCATTGTATAATTAACTTAGTCAATAATAGACCTTTCAACTCATTTGTAATGAAACCTGGTGTTTGTAGTCAGAAACCTCAATATCATTAATAAAATTTGATTTGGATTGACATATATGCCATTTTTTTTCTAAAACTTTATTCTTTTTATTCATATTCACAAATTTATTATTAGTTTTTTGTCAATTTTTTACTAGAAACAAATTAAATCCACAAGATATTCGCCAACAAATTCAACAGACAAAAATGACAAGAACAAGAATCACTCATCGCACAAACACGCTTTCTGATGTTCCTAAACATCACTCAGTTCAATTTAGTAGTGGCAGATTGGTAACAATTAACTATAATTTTCGCGGTTCTCGCTTTCGCGCTCGCTATATTCAAGAATATAAGCTGTGGGCCGCTCCATGACCGTTTGACCTTGGCATATGACCGTTAACCTCATCACATTATGTGGGATCCCTTGGTGCACCTATTACAGAAGTGTTGGTTCCAATTGAACTTCAACCTTTTCAAATTGAGGTCCAATTTTACAGTTTTTAAGTATTTTTTTCACAGTGAACCTCACAATGACCTTTGACCTTGACAAATCGAACCTTTGACCTCATTCACCTATGAGGAATCCCATGGTGCACCTAATGACACAAGTTGGTTCCAATGACTTCAACTTTTTCAATTGAGGTCAATTTAAAACAACCTTAACCAACATATTTTTCAACTTATCCTCACATGACCTTTGAACCTTGGTATATGACATTTGACCATATTACCGTATGAGGGATCCCATGTTTCACCTAGGGGACACAAGTTTGGTTCCACTTGAACTTCAACTGTTTCATTGGATGTCAATTTAAAAAAAAATAACATTTTTAGTGACCAAAAACAACCTCCACACACAACGGATTGCTTAATGGTCCTCCAGCTTGAAGCTGGCGCCCAAAAAAGGTAATTTGATACAATACCCTCTTTTATTAACTCATGGCATAATATTTATATAATCTTGGAATGGGCTTGAGTATGTATACAATAATAATATTGCCCATGAGCTTAGAAAAAAATATTGTACGAGTCGAAGACGAGTACAATATTTTTCTAACGATGCAATAATATTCTTGTATATCACCGAAAAAAGCCATTCAATTTTCTTATATTATTTTAATACCAGGCTGCATCAATCAAAACCTTTCGTTGACAATGTTGTAGTCCAACTGTGAACGATTAACGTTGTTTTTCAATAATGGCGTTCTCGCTAAATGCCCGGATGCGATTACATATTAAAAAGAATATTTTATTGCTCCGGGGCCTTTTTACCAAAACTGTTCAATATAAAGATTATCTGTGCACCACTCGGAAGCCCTGATATAAATAATAAGAAATACATTATTACTCAATATTTTGTCTCTTTTCTACACCTCTTTTTATTATCATCATGAATCCAACTTTGACTGCAAATTATTATGTTTCCCCTTCCCAGCTGAGTGAGCCTTCATTCCGTGTCAGTTCACTTACATCATCAATCATATGCAATATTGAGGGCCCCCTTGCCCCGGAGGCCAATAAGATCAATCCACATGTTCATACTAATAATCCTTTGAATGTGTGATATTGCGGGTCAGTAGGCTTAGTCATTTATATGGAGGACAGCTTTTTGGTATAGTGAAAAAAGAAAGAGCATTTTTAATGTTATACTAGAGTGATGAGGCAAAACCAAAACGGAACAAAAACAAATTTTGGTCTCAAATAGTCCTTTGATTTTGGACCATTTAACTGCATTTTTTTTGTTTTTGTTTTATTTGATTATTCAACAATATTGGGCTTTTTTTTGGAAAAAAAAGCCAGAGAGCATATTATTAAATTTTAATATCAAAAACACAAACAAACAAATATATTTTTTGTTTTTTTAATCAATTAAATAATTACACAGTACAACATGGTTTACAACTAGTTTTAAGCTAAAATAAAACAATAACAAAAAGTGCAGTTGCATTTTGGTTTTTTGAACTTACTTACTGCAAATAAACTCTTGCAAATTTTCTTTGGAACATTGTCTGTGCAATTTGTATTAGTGTTCCGTTCCACCGGGCGTACTTGCCCCGAGTCATGAGGTGATCATTATTTTGTGTATTATACACACCACAGGCCCAGGATTTTCGGCATATTCCAATTCATTACAATAAGCTAGAATATATAAACATCCTTTCCTGTATTTGTGTCCTTTAATAGAGGTGAATTTTCATTTAATTCGTCTGGCCTTTAGTAAGTTTGGTCACTCAATTACCCTGATACCCCATATTGTTAGGTTAGAGTCACACACTGCCAATATCCGGGATATTGCCTTTAAATTGTTTCAGCTGACTATTTTATTAGCATCCATTAATTTAACTGAATACTGCAACTTCATAACTATATTTTTGGGCCAGATAATTTACTGGGTGGGCCAAGTAATTAACTGGGTGGGCCATTTGGTTCTTGGGCCAACTGAATTTACTGGGTGGGCCAAAGTATTAAATGGCCCCTCCCAGTTTCTATGTTATTTACCTCCTGACTTAGATATATAATTGGACAAAGACGTCAACATTATTTCTGGAATAAGACGAATAAATGTAAACCAGTGTAAACGAGCTTAAAACGTATCAGATTTTCTAATATCCTTAGTGACGTAAAAATAACTGAAGTAATGCATGCAAGGCACGTTGTTTTGATAATAGAGAAAAATCTACTGGAAAACACCATGGGTGATATTTAAAGTTCCTATGTGGTTGTAAAAATGGTGGAAGATTCTGATAGTGGAGATTCCTTTCGAGCATAATGACAACGACCTGAAAAATTGTTTTAGTAATAATTACTTATTCGTATCATTTCTTTTCTTATGTTGAATCTTCGTTTTGTTCAAGTTTGATGTTTGAAATTTATTCATGCCTTGCCTTGCATTATTTACTTTGAAAATAGAAAAGGGACATTTTTTTATTATGGCCTTAATCTGATCCAACAACAATCTCACGTTAGAATGTCTATTGAATTATGGGTAAAAGCCCAACTTTTGACTGACAGGAATAAAAAAATCCCTGCTTAAAGAGCGGCTTTTAATTGATGAATAGTATCACTACTTGGGTATTGCCACCATTATTTATTCTTCTACTTCCTCACAATCGAGATATCAGGCAAACTAAATGAAAATACGGCGAAGACCGCGATTAAAAAAATGTGTACCCCCATGTTCTGAATCAGACCCTCTTAAGGTTACTAGTTTATAGCCCTCCAATCAATTTTTGCACGAATCCCGCTAGACTAAAATATCTGACATAGCGAAACTGAACCAATAGATGAAATACCCTATGCTTTTAACTGCGCTCATGCGGGTGGATACGCCATATCTTCTGCCAAGGGGACCTTAATACTCCTATGATCGGCGGATAAAACTAAATCATGTTAAAAAAATATTGTGTATCGATTATTTTGCTGTGACTCATCAGATGATCAAAATGTCTCACATCAAAGAGTCCGGGTAACATTCACAGATGATTTTGTTCTTCTTAATTAAATTTTAGGTACTTCTGGTCCAACATGTGGTATCGTGGAGGCAGCTACGTTTTCTGGGCTTGAAGCGATTGAACTCGATCCCATTGCTTCAATCACAAAGATGAAAGGAACCGCAGTAAGACGCGCAATCGATGGACTTTTGTTGACTTTCACCTTCGTTACGCTACTTCCATCGGTTGTAATAATTTACAATGAAGGGGTAACTTTTTTTTAAATATTTGTATAGAGGGTATGCAATTGAAGGACACTCTACACATTTAATGCTGATGATGCATGTTTGAATTAAACGGGTTGATTTACTACTATCAATGATCAATTTAATACCAGCTGTACAGCAATGTTTGTGAAAAACACCTACGTTGATTGATTTTGTAAAAGCATCCATATCCATAAATCGCATCATAATTTCTTCTGTACCTCTTAAGTTTAACTTTGGTAAAAACTGACATATGGACGGTACTATAGTCTAGCAGATTTCATGGGTTCCCATGCACCCCTTCAAACTAAATTCTAACATGATTTTTAGAATCTCTAGAACATCTCCTTAAAGAATTTTGATGTTACCAAAATATAAAAAAAATATTGTCCCACGGGGTCCGTTTCGCGGCCATCTTGAATGTAAGAGATCAGCTATAAAAAGTTTTTTGATTTAGTTGAAAGGTATCTCAAATGATTTGTCTCATCATAAGGAATTGGAAAATATATAATTTGGCAATTTGTGATGTTTAGTTACCGAAATATGGGTGAAAATGTGATAAAGATCATTGAACTTTTGAATGGTCATCCTGTTGCTTAAGGGTGGGCATTTTAGGATTTTGTCTATTAAAGTAGTCAGGTGTATTCCAGAGGTATGCCTTTTAATATCATTTATTGAGCATGCCTCGCGTCTGATTCCAAAATATGTGGTTTTTTAAAAACAGTGGCTTTATAACCCAGAAAATGGCGTTTGATGAGAGATAATTTTGTACACAGGTCTATTAGGAGCTAAGTGTATTTAGTGGTGTGATTCCAAAAAATGTAATCACAACATACGATTAATTCAATTTGTTGATATCTACATTTCAAGAATCAAACAGATGGTGGAATCGATCATCTTGGTATTGAGCTTCATGAAGGTGCTATTTTTCTATCATATGGTACTGGTCAAGAACTCTTCAAACGACTGTCGGTGGTAAACTTGACGACGGTCAGCCTCACAAAATCTCAGTCAGTATTGTCAGTCTATTTGCAGCGATATTAGTTGATGAGGGCTTATGTGATGTTGAACCATGCAGCGCAGATTTGAAACCAAGTGTACAAAATGGAGAGTTGGAACTGAATGAGCCACTATTTATAGGAGGGGTAGGACCTGAAGTGACACCATACATCTTGTCTGAGCTACAGACTGTTAATAACTTCGTCGGTTGCATAAAGGTATGGAAAGATCTTTTCAATACCACGTACACACACATTCATTCAATATATAATAAAATGTGTTCACAAATGAATTTATAGAGGTATAATGAGAGTACGTTGTACAGAAAATCTAAACGTATGCCTAAGTTTCACTTCTTTGCACTTGACTTACACGCTCGTGTCTTACCAAAAAAATGCATTCATTAAAGGGACACGAGAAGATTTTAAGTGGATACATTTTGGTTTTCTAAATTTGGACTTGCTTGATTATAGAACATCTCAGTACCGAGAACGTTTGAAAGGTTTATTGGACAAACAAGCTTTTTAATATTTCAGAAATACTATTTTTTTTTACATAAAGACGGCGTTTACGGTTTATTCACTTCTGGTGTGATTTTGTTATGCATTCCAAATATGCAAAAAACGGCTCCAAAAAAAAAAACCCCTTGAAATGTCCTCGTGTCTCTTTAAAATTAAAGCTAAATCCCCCCACTGTGTCCCGATTTTTTATATCATTTACTTACAAAGTAAGTGGAACTCGACCAACCGAGGCACCACTTGTCTTGTCCTGTTACGGAAGTAAGAGATCTCTAGTTTTTTCAGCACTTCGTCGAATTTTTGGAGCATAAGACCAGTTTCCCTTTCCTGGTAAGATTTTAATTTCAATACACAATGCAGTTTAAAATTTTTTTCAAATATTTGAGTCAGGAAATGTGATTTTCAACCATTGTTCTTCAAATTTTTTTAACAGCACCTTGAAATCTTTGAAATGGCGTAACTTTAACCCTAATGACTACATACAGCTTTCGTATGGATATGAAGAATTCATGTATATGGATATCCCTATCCATAAGCACAGGATCTCCTCTACCCGCCATTCTCTGAAAGTGTTACTTGTTTAAATGTTATTTTGTAGTAACTTTTGGCCAATTTTCAAATCTTTTACAATCAAAAATAATTTTAAACATTGGGAACAGTTCTAAGGTGACTTTATAACAGTAATCAGGTTGTTATTCAAATTGCTTTGGTGGTTCCGATGGAAAATGTGAATTGGCAAATATAGTGGGCAAATAGAACTGGTGTTCTTGTTTGAACCAGGTGCACCTTTCACCAGATAACCCAATTTCTCTCATAACCTCAGTTATCAAATCTGCTTTGTTTGCCATTAAGTGATTAACTGGTGTAGGTTGGAGTGTCAGCGCAGTAGATATGGAAACGTAGCAATGGCAGCAATGCGAATGGTATGATTTCAGAGATGTCCAATCTCCATAACTGTCCTTGCTTCGTTACTGGGGTGTGTGATTTTAATACAGGCCTCCCCTTTGTTTGAAGGTGCCCTATCATAATTAAATAGCTTCCTTAAAAGCCTCTTCATAGAAGCTTCCTATAGAAGCTTCTTCATAGAAGGCATATAAAAGGCACATGGAAATCCAGTCTCCTGCCGAGGTTCTTGGAAGAAAGAGGAACCGAATTATCAAGATTAGCAATGAAACCGATGATTTGAATTAAAATTCGGACACCTGTCGTCAAATAACAAAAAAAATCGTCTTCCCCTCGAAACGAAACGCTCTGCTACGATTTTGACAATTCTTATGAAGTTCATGTTTGACCGTCCATAACCCTGGAAGGCTACAACCTGCATGGCAACCCATTTCTGCTAGAACTCGCGCAACGGAAATGCATATGTATACGACTTCAAACTCCAGCGAAGCAACCCCTACACACGCCACTACCACCACGACCACTACCTTACTACCCTACCTACCCACCACCTTTTATCAGCTCCCTGTCATGCTCAGAATAATCTCTGCAATCACTCGGGCAGCTACAAAATGGAATACCATTTCTCAATGTACTCCTCCTCGTTACCATGATGCCATGCATTATCCCTCAACATTTGCGTCTTCCCGTCGTCACCACCATTGACAATCAAAGTTTATGGAAACGACGTTGAATATAAAGCAAGGTTATCTCATGTTGCTGCTAGCCTCTTTGGGTTGGTAGGGTTGCCGTCTTATAACACCCTCTCTCCCTGTGCTGGCGTGTTTCTATTGAGCTATTGTCCCCAATCAATCGCTGGGGCTCGGTGGCGACCTCTTTGTTTTTTCATCTCACTTCGTACTTGGGTGTGTGACGGACATCTGTGGAGGTCTATTTTATAGGGTGCTCTCTAAACCTTAATTTTTAAAAGCTAATCGCCGTCTTCATATATGATTTTAATTTGATGCCGTACGCTAAATAGCTCTGGAGAGCCAACGCGTGTCACTACTTAACTAAATGGAGGCATGGACCAAGTTCGATTCTAATTCTAGGAAGATTTGACTCTGTTATTTGGATCAAACATTTGGGACGGACTTGCTATTTCTTAATTCTCTACTTTACACCGTTGCATGTTTATTATCCGTGATGTTAGGATGCGACGTGGAAACTGACTCACTCGAACTCAAACATTGGAGACGGACTTGTGCGTACACTGTTTTTTGGTTCATGTCGGATGCTCAACGCTGAACACATTCGATCCAGTAATTTCGCTATTTCCTAATTTTCTACACTTACCGTTGCTTGTTTATGTAATCGTGTGTCAGAGCGTCGTGGAACTTTCGCACTCGATTCCAGTATTTCATACGAGGATTACCACATTGTGTTATATGAGACTCTGGATGTAGCAAGAAGACAGGAGACTTTGGTTGTACGAGATCGACGTTTTAAATCCCTTTGTCATAGTTCATGATGACTATTTCTACCATACCAAGGAGAAATTCGCAACTGCGATAAGTTTCATACTAAAACCAGCGGCCGACTTCGCAATCTAGCCTCGGGAAAATAACTATCCTGCTCAAGTGAAAATCACAGTCGTCTTACCTGGTTTGTGCGTGTTTTGGTGTTCATCTGTCGTTGGACATACAATTTAATAACCGTAAGATTTGCCGATATTTCTACTTGGTTTGCTGAATGGATGTTTTGTGGCTGGTGGCGTCATCTCCTATACATGGACAATTGCAAACGTGGTACTATAAAGCTCTAGTGAAGATGTAGCGGTTTTTCTTGCGATTTTACCTGCTTGTTGAACTATAAGACTAACATGACTAAAGTGTATTTAATCATTTGTTTTGGATTTACATTCAATATCCTTATTCAAGCTGGACGGAAAACTTTTTCAATCACTTTCATCACGTTAGGCTTTAGTAATCCTTCAACTTTAATCTTTTCCTATGCTCTTGTGTGATTGATTTCGAAGTTGGATTTAGAGTATGTGGGTTTATGCGTGGATCGTTTTGATCGTTACAGGTCAATGTTAGTGATGGTTTGAAGAAGATGTTGTGTGAGGTGAGGTTAAGTTTGGTGAGTTTTTGTGTTCCGATAGGTCGTTAGGGTGCGTGTTTTTTCCATTTAAATCCAATTTCATTTTATTCTCATTACTACCGCTGAAATCACTACATCGGCCACGCTCGTTTTTTTTGTTCGTCCACAATTACATATGCCACACTCAAACAACACACACTCGCCATCACAAGGACAGACATAGACACGTACACCAGCATAAATACACGTGCACACACACACAAACCACACATGATACACACAAAAAAAAAAACATATCAACAGTTTGTCGCTTAGTTTTAAAATATTTATCAAAAATGTTTTTTCCCTCACATTATGTTCCATGTGTGAGGAAGGCTTGTTGTTGTGGATTGTCCGTTGTATGTTGCATTTTGTCTGTTCGCGCAGAATATTTTCTTTACAATCCAAGTTAATTGTTTATTGTCTTATCTTGATAAGTTTGTTTTCGAAAGGTTCTCCCTGTTCAAATGCTCCTTTGTATTGGCAGCACTTCGCCACTGTCGGGGGTGTCCCTGTTCATGTGCGGTGCGAACGTGTTATTTGTAACATATCATTTTGGGGCGAGGTACACCAAAGTTTTGAAAAGGGGTGTACTCTGTTAAGCTTTGAAGTGTTTGTGTTATTTCACGTCAACTATCCCTTTGGGGGGGGGGCTCTTACTCGGAGATTCGATGGGAGTTGTATGCGATGTGTTGGGCGTTATGTTGGCAACGTGTCACTTTTCCTCTTGTGAAGATAAGGATTCTTTCTTGGACATATTAAGTATTCGTCAGTCTTGTGTTTGTGGAGAATGGTGTGTGGATATATGCTGTTTGCTACAGGGGTAACAAAAAAATGCGGGAGCTGGAGCGCCGCTCCTAGTACATGGTTGAAAGTCGTGTAGGTATCTATGTGAACTTTGCTTGTTGCTCCTGATCGTAAAACACTTTTTGCACCCTTTTAATGCTGGAGGCAAATATTTTATTGGGTATTCTCTTTGTGGTACGTGCATATCTTCATGGCTTTTTCTATTGTCCTGTTGTGATCCTGTCATAATCAGTATGATATATCGTGCTTTAAGTCATCAAAGAATATATCTTGCTAATGTTTCTTGTCTTGCCTTCGAATTGCCTAAGTAAGGCTGTTGCTTGGTGTTTGTATCTCCCCATCTACCCCTTTTATTTGCTGTTCAGTATTTTTCAGATTGGGCCTCGATTTGCAAGTGAAAGCCTTCGATGGTGGTGTGAATCAGAATAGTATCATTCTCATCTTGCTTCTTTATTGGAGATGTGTAATTTATTTTTAGTGGAAAGAATTAGGGATTCACTATTTTTATATTGGCTTTCATTCTGGTAATTTCGTGGGGAGTGTTGTTCTCGAAAAAGTTTTTTATGTTTAGGGTGCAATTTGTGGCCTTATACGTTAGGCATGATTTTATATACCTTTCATAACTGCATGTTCTTACTATGATCTTTACCTTAAACTTCGGGTGCATTTTGGAGTGTTAGCATTTGTAGCTGGGTCAATGCTTCGGGGTTTTTCTTCTTCTTGGCTCAGCTACAGAATTCGTGTGGTCCCTTATGCGGTGTGGAAATTGGTCGTCTGGGGATAGCTGTGAGATTTTTCTTTAGGCATCTTCTATCCATGGCCAATTCTTTTGTAGGCATCTGCTTAAACTTTGGTGAACCTGCAGGTAGTGGTCCATAAAGAACGATTCGGATATCTTGATTAGAACTAGTCCCGATTCGCTTCGCTGTCCATTATTTTTAGCTCAGGAAGTGTGACTATTGCAAAGCGATCGAAGCGTTCGATTACATGGCTGGAATCTCCAACTTTGATTTGTAGACCTTTTGGTGTCACCAAGCTGCTTTTGCAGCGAAACTTTAATCCTGATACCGCTGTCTGCCACAAGGTGTTCTGGCTGCTTATCATAACCGAGTCATTCTTTACAGCTAATTCTTGATTGAGACCCACGAAGGTCCTGTTTAGCACATGGGGTCCAGATTTATTGTCGTTGAACTGTGAGATTCACTGAACCTTTTAGTTGCTCTCTCTCCTTGCATTTTATATTTTTTGCGTTTGACTCTTCAATCCATTCTATACATTTTTCATTTCATTCCTTCGTTGTTGCCATTAGATTCCGTATCCAGAGGCGTTAAAATATAAAATGTAAAACTACTGTGGTTTTGGTGCTGTTATTTCACTTAAGTCACGTCCAATTCGTGACTTGAGTAAGATAAGGTGACGCTAAATACGGCGTTCTTGGGTGCATTGTTGTGGTTAATAATACGTCGATTGTGCTGTGGCAGGTGACCCTGTTTGCGTTTTCCGTATGGTTTTATCGAGAAGGATCTACGTGTCTTTCAGGTTATGTACAGTATAGTGCAATTTATTTTTTGTTTAGGTTTTGGCGTTTTTTCCAGCTCGAGAGTCAATCCCACTATTCTCACCCAAAAAATTTCTCCTTTGTGGCATTCTTTCAACCTATAGTTCTTTGTGCTTCAATATGCTTTATCTCAACTGTCTGACTTCCTTCCTCCTGTACAGTATTGAACGGCAACTATTTCTTCTAATCCTTATTTAGTAATTCCTAAGAGCCCGTTTCCGAGTTGCATTACAAACGAGGAAGTTCACGAATCCACAATTCACGTGCATTCTGTCTTGAGTCTTGTCATATCTTAGATAGTTGGTCTTCGTGGGTGGTTTCGAGATCTTTAAGTTGTCCTTATTGCCGTAACGCTTGTGGTGGGGCCGATACGTTGCTAGTGGATTATTTGGTGGCGTTGGAATGTGGTGTAGACGAAAAGTGTGTCACACATTCTATGGTTCATCCCACTCACATCTGGTGAGTAATTTTAGCTATGTGTTGACAGAAGGGGGGAAGGCCATCCGTCGAATTGTTGCATGTCAGATCTTGTTCTTAATCAGTGAGATAAGAGCATGTTGCCATTTAATTTTTACCTACATAAACACATACTCCATATCTTCTTCTTTATTGTCTTATGACTCACCGTACATAATATAGACATGTTAAATTACAAAGCGAGAATATAACATATGCATTAAATGTGCATTCAATGGATAAAGTCGCGATACTGTTAACAAGCGTCTGACTACATACCTCACAAACTGCATATATCACACAAAATCACGCTAATGACGTTGGATTCCTTTTTTTTCCACAATGTTTGAGCCATGGCTGCCTCTGATGCTAAGGTGTTTAGCGATCGCCTTAACTGTTTAGAGACAACAAGTTTCTTTACACCAGAAGTAACACGCTTGTGAATACTTCCAAGACTCCCCAAGACAGACCTACCTACATATAATGCTATTAGTGCGGCCTTACATCGAGATCGTAGCGCTGACAAGAGCCATAAGAATTGGATTTTGAAAGAATCATACAGTATTGTTTCAGTTCTTTCTTGAACTTGACAACTGTGCTGCACTCCCCGATGCTTGCGCCTGGTCCATTTCATCGTACCTTTAAATGGCAATTTTGTTTCTTATTATATACTACTACTATCCCCATATAACTTTTCTGTGTCCATTGTGTTTTTTCCTGTTTGGTTGTAAGGATTGCTGTACATGTATTTTTTCGCGGCAAGCTTTTTTGTGTATTGTACCTATCCTGAACGGGGCCTTGGACGTGTGTGGTGTGTGGGGGGGGAGGTTAGCAGTTACTCAATAGTAACTTGTTTGAGGTGTTCCCTTACTTCTACTTTCTATATTTGTGATGGCCATTTTTTAGTATAATTAACCATAGTGCCGATAAATTTCTATATCTTTCGCTACAGAGTTTTTCTCGGGCGATATTATGTGATTACTACTGACTCTCTCGGGTTACAATTATGTCATGTTTGTGAATACTTAATGCATGATATAATCTATTAAGTATAATTAACCAATTTCTATCAATGTTATATCTTTTACTAATGAGTTCTCTCGGGTGATAATTCCATGCATACTATGAGCTTTCTCGGGTTACAATTTATGTCAAATGTCTTATACTTAAGGCATGACAATAGATATTAATAATAAGGATATATACTTATTTTCTGTTAATATTCTGCATTATGTGAATCTTCCCTCTCGGGTTCATCATTACGGTGTAAAGGCTGATTATATTATAACAATGATAATGCTGATATCGTGCGTTAGTTCCCTCTGGAATGTCTAATATTTCTCTAGTTTAGTATCAATCATTGCTCAATACAAAATTATATTTTAGGATGTCTATGTCTATATGAACACTGAGCTTTCTCGTTCACATGTCATTATCCACTGTACTTTTTACGGTATACTTGGCTACTTACATTGCTTTACTGTCCTTAATGTTTCTTGCTAGTCGTCTTGATGTTACTTTGTCCTTCACGGTCTTATCGGAAGTACGGTCCCGTACCCGCCACATTTTTGTATACTGTATTTATTGTATTTTAGAGGTCCTTTACGACCCCAATCCATAATTTTTCTTCTCGTTCTTTAAACCCCAGTTTCCATATTTTAAGTGGTCTTTACCCAATTAATCGAATGTTTAGATGTCTTTACCCAACTTATATCTTATTGCCGAATTTCAAGGTCTTTACCCAAAAATATATCTGTATTGCTGGAATTTAATATTTATGCGCATGGTACCAGGGTCTGGGACAAGATTGATGTTCTTTTCCGTTCCTATTGTCTCTTTATTATGCATTAAATGATCTTTCACAGATGGCTGACATGCCTCAACGCTCAAATATGTTGTTCGTCCCTTTCTTTCTTAGCATGTGAAAACCTAATGAATTATAGTTGGGTACCCCCTAATAATACGCTCTGGATTGTCGCCGGCATGCAGTGCTTCATTCGAGGTCAATCAAGGCAAAAAAACACACTTTGTAGAGTCTTCGTTTATTGCATTTGAGCCCTTTTTACTTGTGTAAGGAACGTTTGAACGAATATTAATGCATTTTCCAAATTACACTTCAAAAGAGTTCAGCGTGAATATAAGTATTTTTAGCACACTGCAGCCGTGTTCAGAAGTGTAAGAACAGGGGTCCGTTCGCCAACCGCATGCGTAACCCCACGTGTATACTAACTCATGCGAATGTCCTATATATAATAGATTCAGTTGTAATACCAGTTTCTACAGTGCTTTGGATATTTGGTCGCCTCATGCATGATATAGTAGCACGCAGATTTACGCCGGATTTTGGCGAACGGACCCTTGGTTACGCATAAAACAGTGGATACTGTGTACCATAATACTGTTTCTGAGAATGATAAATGTCAAATTGAAGAAAAGACGATTACATGGAAGATTATTTTTGATTGCTGGAATCTGAATGCATTCATTTTGTATTTTCCTATAAAATATAGATAATTTACCTCCTATTAATTTCTTTTATTATCCCACTTTATTATTTTTAAACTGAAAAATGAGGACATCGTGAGTTTAAGTACTAATTGACACACTTCCTCAAATACTCCCCGGTTGCTTGGTTTTCAACAATTGTGACTCTAACCCCTTTTTAAATGGTGGCCGCTGTTTGGAACGTCAGACCAATTTCACTTGCCAGTGCACTAACAGGATTTTCCGGAGAACTCTGCTAACCAGACAATTGCTAGTTCAAAGATAACCATGGCTCCACTTTAAGGAACGATCTCTACGTATTATACAGTTTTTACAATTCATTGTAAGAAAAGCAACACCTGGGATCATCATGTACACTGTATTTAACTCAAATCTGTCCAAAGGTACAAATTACTCTGATATAAATTCTTTGATTCCTTGCATTGCTGTATGGCTTTGGTATTTAATATCCCAACAACACAAACCTTTACATGCCACAACAAAGTTCAAACCTTAAAGTTGGAATAACCTATACGAAAAGCGACTAACCTAACGTTGACCCAGATGGTCCTAGCTCTCGTTTTTTAATGTTAGTCCATGTTAGATTTGACAAATCTGCCAAACTCTCCATCTGGCATATAAATTGCTCATCTAAGGAAGAGGATAAGATCTCATCTTCAATTGCATTGCGATATGTAAGCTATAATACTGTTAAAAATATTTACTCCATGTTGATGAAAAGGGAACAGCCTTGGTGCAATTCGAGTACATTTTGAGTCTGTACTTGAAGTGTACTTGTATTACTGAATTAATTTTCTTCTTAGGTTTAGATTTAAACACTCCTCATTGTGCCTTTCGAGTAAATTTCGAGTACAAATAATATAAATGCTATTGGAAATATCCTTGTTTCCTGTTCTAACTGTGCAACCTTTGGAATATCTGTAGACCACGTAATATTTTCGAGCAACTGTACTTGAATTGTAACTCGAAATGTACTAATTTCTTGTTCCGAATGTGTATCTTAGGATTCGCTGAAAATTATATTTATAGAATAGGTATGATTTTGGGACCGATACTCTCTTTACGACGAATTGAACCCAAGGCGATACCATTTATTTTAAAGTGAAGAACGAGGCCCGCCGGAGTCCGAGTTCTTCCACCGCAAAAATGGTGTCCGCCGGGTTCAATTTCGCGTAAAGCGAGTAACCGGTTCCCAAAATCATATTTATTACTCATTCTTAAATAGCAATTATAATTTAAGGTCCTTTACCCCAATTTCGGGATACTTTACAGCTTACACTACAACAAGAAAGGACTGCCATCACCCGTGAAAACAATCGAACAACTCGCTGAACGCAACGATCAACGCAACGAGAGCACGTTTATGGCAAGCCATAAAGGCATACGTATTGCCACACCGCGTTGCGACATTTTCGGCGGCAACGGTGCAAGAAAGTAGCAACGCGTTGCGGCGTCGGCCAATTAGAATGACGATTTTCTGTGACGTATTTCACAAATTAGACCACAACGCGTTGCAAAGTATCTAGGCACAAAGCGAAAAATCTAAAAAAAAATAAGGAAACTCAAACGCGTTGCAAGCCTTCACAACCCGCTGCAAGCCTTCACAACGCAAGCCTTCACAACGCTTTATAACGCGTTGCGAAGGTTCCAAAGCGAAATCCATAGGGTCTAGTATTGCCGCCGCAACGCGTGTGAGAAAGTAGCAACGCTTGCGACATTTTGGCACGCGTTGCGGCGTCGGGCATCAAAATCTGCATTTCTGTGACGTATTTCAAAATATATCCACAACGCGTTGCGGAATACGTTTTTGACCCTTATGGCCTTCACAACGCGTTTGCAACGCCTCCAGGGGGGAACGACGTGCCCGACTTCACAACACGTTTTAAACTTCACAACGCGTTGTGAAGCAATAAGGGTCATAACGTAATTGCGAAACGCGTTGCGAAGGTTCGCAACGCGTCGTGAGATTTATATTTTTGAAATACGCACGAAATTCATGATTTTGATTGGCCGACCAAAAAAAAAACCGCACGCGTTGCCGAAATGTCGCAACGATTTGCCGAAATGTTGCAACGCGTTGCCAATGTCGCCAAACAGCGTTGCCGAATGTCGCACGGTTGTGACTTTCCTCACACGCTTTTGCGCAATATTAGACCCTTATGGCTATGGATCTTAGCAACGCGTTGTGAAGGCTTTGCAAAACGCGTTGTGAACTCGCAACGCGTTTGTTAAGGTTTTCAACGCGTTGCAAGTATCTAGCGCAACAACGTTGTGGGTTTATTTTTTTTAAATAACGCGTCACAAAAATCATTGATTTTGATTGGCCGACCGATCCGCAACCCCGCGTTGCCGAAATGTTCGCATCGCGTTTTCTACTTTTCTCGCAACGCGTTGCGGCAATAACGTTTGGATGGCCTTTATGGCTTGCCATAAACTTTGGCAGGCCGCGTGCGAATGTTACAAAACGCAGTATGACGGGCCTTCTTCAACCTAAAAATAACTTTCAATACGCAGCGCGTACTACTGGGTGTCAATTAAACGAATAAACAATTAAACGACTTGGAAACCCGGGCATCAGCCAGCCAATGACATTGCTTAAAATTTCACAGCTGTTTTAAGAATTTTGAATAGGTCCTCGAAAAGTACTATTTTCACTAACAAAAATTACAACCCTCAGGACTGACAGAACATGTATGTTTTGGGCACATTGTACTCGAATGTACTCGATATAAACACTATACTCGATATGTACTTGATCTAAACATTATACTCCAAAGGTACATGAAAAGTACTATATTGGGTTCCAAATTTGCACCTCAAGAATGTCTAGAGAAAAGGTATATTGTGATTTCAACATTAAATTAAATTTTCCGAATGCCAAAAAGTATTTTTCAAGTACAATAGGAAATGATATAATGTTCTAGGTATCATAAAAAAGTACATTTCAAGTAGAACTTTAATGAGGAAATAGTACATTTTGAGCACACCAAGTACACTTTCAGTACACAAACTTTAATTTGAACTTTAAAATTGCAAGAACTATTAAAAAGTATATTCCGAGTACATTTTCGAGCTTAGAGCACATGTTATTGCGGTCAATAACATAAACTACATTTCAAGTACATCACAATACTCCAGTTGTTTCATGAAAAGTACATTTCCCGAACACCTGGAGTACATTCCAAGTACAATACAAGTATGCTCGGATTTTATCAAGGAACCTTTTCCGTCGATTGAGATCTGGGTCAAAGTTGAGTAAACCTTACACACTGTTGTGTAAAATGCACTCCGCTTTGTGTAAGGTACACTCAACTCAGAAAGCGTTGTTCGCTTTTTAATCGGCATGTTTACAGTGTACGCGCTAGATTCAAAATATGCACTGCGAAAGTTATATGCAAGCAGGTGTAGCCTGTTACATTAATCCATCCAGTTGGACTAACCAACAAACTGTCAAGCAAGTTTTGTAGTCCAACAGGTTTCTCCTGCAGGTTATTCCTCCCAGCTTGTATAACCTGAAACTAGTCCAAGAGGTTAACCCGCCAAGTTTTTCCATCCATGATAATCGTAAAAAACACTCAAAAATAAGAGTAAACTCCTGCAGATTAAAGAGAAATTAGTAAAAAAAGAGCAATTGACAATGAGTAAAAGCTAGTTTTCCCGTTACTTGTCGCTAAAGTAATGACCAGCAAAAGAAATGTGTGAAGTTCGTCGCTTATTTGTACCGGGAACCTTCGGACGCTAAGTCAGGAATGGCGAAGTCACAAGACTAGTGTGTTGCTGGCTCAAGTAGTAAGTTTTTGCCCACAAAATACATGGCGTTTTAGCACACTAACAACACGATCCAAATTCTAATCACACCATCTTCAACCACAATGTTGCCGACACACTGACCATCAGGACTGGTCACCATGAAGGAACTCCATACAAGTCTGTAGAACCTGAAAAACTTTTAAGACCTCTGGATCTGACTATATTTCCACTGTTATATGATAATCTCTACTCTTTCATGAGCGAATATTGGAAGTTTGTAATAGGACCTACAAATAAAATAGGTCAGCTACCTTTTCAAAGTCATCTATCATATATCCGATGTGTAATCCCAGAGGTTGGACCCAAACATTCTAAAAGAGTACCCTTCAAACTATAGAAAGACATCTTCAAAACCTTCTTCCCCAAACTTCGAGAATAGGATTCTCATTTATGACCCTATTACCTACTATATACCTTGGCCATTATGGTGTAGACATTGAGAAGGACTTCCTGCCTCTCAAAGAACAAGAATTGAATTCTTGTAATAGGCTCCACCACATCTGGCTGTCCGGCATCTCTAATGCTGCCAAGCCTGTCTTCTTGGTTTTGAAACAAATGCGCCTGTGTCTTTTTAATGCGTATGTTGATTGAAAATAGCCCCATTTTTTATATATCAATCAATCAATCAATCTTTATTTGTTCATCATAGAATACAGCCAAAACAATATGATCAATAATTATGTAAGTAATGCAGTACAGTAAAAAATTAATTGTTACAATATTAAGCAAAAATATTTTGCATACAATAACGTTTTATGAAGATTTATTCGGAGGAAAACGGATTTGTCCACTGCAGAGAATATGTTATGGGCCCATTGGTCTCGGTCATTGTTTTGCTATATTACATAAAGCCCAGTTATCGTCCAATCACGTCCCGTTGGCTTGCGGCTCCGTTGAAAAATGGGGTCAACTTTTCTCCCGGGCTTTGGCCTTCTTTCGCCAAACGTCATCAAATAGCATCAGATCTGCGTAGGAGTAGGTCATGGTTTTGGTTACTTGACAATGTTTTCCCACCCTCCTCTCCCCTTTTGTTATAGATGGTTGGAACGTACCAGTTTTATTTTTCATTTTTCTTGGCCAAAAGGCGGCTCATTGCTTTTATTTTGGCATTTATTTTGGTTTCATTCATTAATGAGGTAGCTGACTTCAGGCTCTGCAGATTATGCTTTATGTATTAATTATAGCATTTATCAAATGTTGTGCTGGCAAATAGCAGGATATTTTATTAAAGGTTTATTTTCATTTAATTTAGTTCAGCCAATGCTATAGGTATTGGACTTCAGATTTTCTTGCACTCAGTTTCAGCCTATTGAATCTAAATTAAATTAATTAGTGCAATTATTTCTTAGATATTGGATGTCTTCGAGCCTTAGAGGTATCTGACTTCAGGTTCAACAGTTTAAGTTAATATTCAAACAATTGTTCTAGGCAGTCCTTGAGGTATTTGACTTTAGGAGCCCATTAACTAAGTTTGATTCACAACTTTAATCCAATATTCTAATTGATTCCTGGACTAATGCCAGGCTGAATGTTATTATTATCCAAATATAGTAATATCAGCCTAATCTTTGCTACAATGATCCCCTGGTGATATTATATAATGATTAATGATGTATTAATTTTGGCTTTGCAGTAATTTAAATTCATTTGGTGAAAATTTGGCTTGAGGAAACTGTCTTCATGCCAAGGGCATGCAATCATAAGAATTTTATTATTTTACATATGTGTCTTGTCTTACTAAAATTTTGCATATATGGCTTTACAGAAATTGCATGTTGGGTTTACAGATGGCTCAATCTGTGGTATGGGTTTACTAGGGGAAGCTGTCTCCAAGCCCATGGTGTTAAAATGAATTGTTCTCAAAGCCAGGCCTAATCTTTGCTACAATGGTTCTCTGGTGATTATAATGATGTATTAATTTTGGCTTTGCAGTAATTTAAATTCACTTGGTGAAAATTTGGCTTGAGGAAACTGTCTTCATGCCAAGGGCATGCAATCATAAGAATTTTATTATTTTACATATGTGGCTTGTCGTACTAATATTTTGCATATGTGGCTTTACAGAAATTGCATGTTGGCTTTACAGATGTCTCAATCTGTGGTATGGATTTATTAGGGGAAACTGTCTCCAAGCCCATGGTGTTAAAATGAATTATTCTCAAAGCCAGGCCATATTGAAAACTATGGTTGTTTGGAGAGCCTGTTATGAATGAATAAAGGACTACGTCCTACGCACGATGTGATGCAATTGGCAAACCTATGTCTTGTCCCATCCTTTGTCTGTGGATAAAGTGGTTATAATACATTATAAGTGGAATTTCGAAAGAGAGTATATAACTGGTATGAGAGTAGGGAAAATATTTAAAATAGCACATTAAGGATATTACTGCTGTACCAATGGTGAACGGGGTCACTGCTAAACGCAAGGCGTGGGGTGCAGTGGCTTCTCTCTAAGATTATAGTTATACAAAACTATGAAACAGAAATAAAATCAATCAAGAACAGAACACAGAACATCAAGCACGACAACAGCACAAGCAGGACAAGAAGTTCACAGGACAAAGTTTACTCAATCCGATAATTAAATAAAGAACAGAAGTTGACTATTGGAATGAAAAGAGAAGGATTTGGAAGATTACACAGCAGCCGGCAACATCCCGCTGAGCTATTGTTATGGGTCATGTTCAAATAAGAGTCTCTTCAACAGACTTTAGTATGCGTCTGTGGAAATTTGATATTCGGGTTTAATTATAAGGTTTAAAACAAAAATTGTGACCGGGTTAAAGTTTTTGTTAAACGGTTTCGGGTGGTATAAAAGGGACCATTTGAGACAAAAAAATTTCTTGTTTTTTTTTTTTTTTTTTCTACACGGTCATCGATTTTTCTTGGGAAATGCGAGTAAATGTCCGTGTTTGAAATGGCAGCAGTGCGTGACTTGATGTTGGTGTAAATCCATGCCCAGCGGGAGTTTGCTGGCTGCTGTGGGAAGATTATTTCCATGCTAGTTTTAAAGGAGATGAGCGGGGAGCAGTTTAAGGAGAGAGGGCAGAGACACCAAGTCAAAGGACCTGGGAATTTATTGTATGTTTGTCAGGACTGTATTAAACATTTTAGAACATCAATGATGTCATTTGGCAGTAGATTGTGGTTTAATTGGTACCACAAAAGTAGCCAGGTGGGAGTCTATAAATATCATGGACCTTCAGGGATTTACGAGATGAAAAAGGGGAGGGGGCTGTATGGGCTCACCACATAGAGTTGGTGCATGTTTGATTTACCGTTTCTGAAAGAGAAGAAGGGCAACTAAAACTAGTGTGTTTAGTCAGCCAGGCCATAGCACCATAGTGAAATGTACGGTAATATAAGACAATTATATAACGTACGAAGTGATTGTTGATGTGGTCAAACTCTACGAACTCCATTGTATTTGGAGATAAATGTTTTTATAACAGATATGGTCAATAAGAATACCAAGGTATTTAGTAGTTAGAACTTATTGAATAGAGGTGTTGCTCTAATTTTTTTAATGTCAATTGTAATATCTGGCTCATTATGTGTTTATTTTTAACAATCATATAGTTAGTTTCTTAACATTCATGACATTTTGTTTTCAGTTTTCCACTAGTTAGAAATATGTTGTGTGTATTTGCTCTTTCTTATTTATGTTTATGTTGTCTAAAACCTCTTGAAACTGGCTTTGCAATGGATCTCGCTAGTAACGGTTTTCATTGGAAATAACATGGTTAGAAAAGTAGCTGTGCAACCCTCTTTTTATCGGTGAACGGCTAGGAATAACCATGGTATGATCTGGATATGAAAGTCTTAGGTTTCATCTTATTGTTCAAGGTTAGTTAATTGTTGTTTTGGTGATTTAGGGGGTGATTAAGTCTCGGTGAATTTCGAGAGGTAGCATTGTATCTTTCTTCGTAATAGAGAACAGTCATGAAAGTCTCTGAAAGGGGAGCTATAGAGAAAAGTCACAGATTTTTGAACAAAAACCGGATAGTCAAAGGCAGATCTCTCCACATCGCCTCTAGCTATCCAATCTATGTACACTGGAATAAACATAACTACGAAGTGTTGTATCCCACCTTAGCATACCTTTTGATTATTACAAATATATTATTATGATTATTATGATTATAATATTATGATTAATATTATTATGATCAAGAAATAGACATGTATTGTATATAAGTATTTGACGTGACTCTGTTGACCTTGACTGTTGACCGTGACTCTACCTTTATCACATATGATTCTATAGCTCTAGCGCCACCCTTGACTCTGTTAAATATACTGTTTACGGTGCCACGTATATAGCAATTTACCTATAATCCCCTCAAAAAATGGTTTTCAAACCGCCTGGGGCTCGTGGTGTAGTGGTATCATGCTTGCCGAAGAGACCACGGTTCGATTCCTGGCGAGTGCACTTTTGAGTTTTCTTCTTCTCTATTTCTTTTCTTTCTAAGTGTGGACTATGTTCGGTGGTGTTGGGGGTATAGTCCTACGGCCATTTAAAAATCTTAAAAAAAAAAAAAATGAGGTTATTTGCGTACCTTTAGCACCTATGATCTATATTAAATTACCGCATAGCGCCACCCACATTTGCCTATAATCACCTCATATATATATATTATATATATATATAATATATATATATATATATATATATATATATATACAAAACACATTATTATCTAATCGTTAATTAGTCAGTATTAATCCCAAAAATCTCAAAATGTTTGAAATACAACGCAAGCGAAATGCCGCTGCTGAATAGGCTAGTTTTGAAAGCATTTTCTTTTCAGATAACCAACACTGATTCTGACCTTAAAAAGTACAACGGGTAACATACTGTCACCACCAAAGATAGAGATCTTCTTTCCTATCTTATTCCGGTACGCTGCATTCCGGTATTTATATTTCGACCGCTTCGCACCAGCTACAAACTTATCAGGTAGGAAGAAGGTCCTTACATTAACATACTTTAACACCCATACTGTTTTATCAACCTGGTTTATCAATAGTTGGTGTTGTGGCATGTGTTTGTGTGGTGCGTCTGTGTGCGCGTGTGGTGTGTTTGTATATTCACAACATCAGTTCAGGTGAACAGTGGGCCAGAGTGGAATTAGGATGACGTCATCGAATTCCCAAAACGTCTTTATTGATCAGCTAAAACCCCAGCTAGTTCTCCTATGAACCATATGGTGGCCATTATTATGCTTATTTCCATTAAGTTTCATAGCGCTTTTAGTGACGTCATACAATTTCAAATCTCTGGTCCCAAAACAGATGCATATACCAGAGCATTAAAATGCATTAACTTTTCTGCTACTATTATTCAATTTATAAATTTGACACACTTTGAGTCAATTCTGGCGGTGCTCTAGAATGAAGGTCTCGAGGGTTGACAATCAGAAAGGACGTAACTCAGCACAGAACGAAATATTAAAGAATTTCTTTAATTTCTGCTGTAATACTGCTTTTGAGAATGTGATGTTTAATACTCAAAATTTAAACATCTCAAAAGCTCATATATGGTAGCTATAAGCGAACATTATATAACCAAGAACAATTTTTAATTATGACCACAGATTAAAGAACTTATTTAATATTTCTTTCAGTGCTGAGTTACGTCCTTCTGAATGTCAACCCTCGTCTACTGTGCCAATTAAAATTACGTAAAAATAGAGAACTTTGTATACACTTCGAATAAAAGAATAGGTTTTTTTACTTTAATACTTTTGAAGAAAAAAATGAAGTTTGACAGAATTGTGGAAGTTGACTGATTGAAGAGTATCTGAAGTCTGTTGTTATTTCAAAACATTTTAGTTTCAATGGATGCATTCGGCACCTTGTCATCAATGGTGTTGAAGTAGGTCTACAGACAGCCCGACGTATAATAGCACCATAGACCCTTCGAGAGCCCCCAGGGTGTACTGTGGAGATCATTGCATAACACCCATGTAGAACAATGCCAAGTGCTCCTCTAGCGAGCTGGCTTTACCTGTAAATGCACTGACGGGTATCAAGGTGACACCTGCTCAGAGGTTCGTATATTGGTAACTCAATATTTGCGAACATGAACATTGGTAAAGTGGGTTGGTGGTAAAGGTCGTCACGTAACTAACTGGAGTGACCGTGATAATTGACGACAATCAAGTAATCAATCACTATAAATTTTATCATGCATACCTTCGTGCAAATATTAGATATAACATAGACTAAAACTTTTTTTTAAAAATGGTTTAGCTCAATTTTTAATATATGAGCCAAAATAATTAAAAATGGAAAAAAGTAGTATATTAATTTTTCTTGGCCTTCAAAAATCATCAAAACTACCAGTCACAAGACCAAAAAGCAACATAGGACAAAATCTGATATTGTAGTCATTATACTGCCCGTAATGGACCTCTTACTGCAATATAAACAACTTCTCTGCAATAGAAGAATGGAGATTCTTATCTTTGAACATTCTTATTTTCCTTCTATGAGAATTCTACCGACTTAACCTTCACTTTTAAACTACTTTTACTTTCTGTGCAAAATTCAAATATTGTTCAAATATATAGGTTGGTATTTTTAATTATGCTAAAAAGTGTTTTTTTCATCTTTTTTATTATTTCAAAAAGTTAGTAAGACAAAACTTGCAAATTCATAATTTTTAAAAAATTATCCGTATGGCACACTCAAATGAGACCTTTGCACTATAGTCCCCCCTCTAGGTCTTTGGCTTATCCGACTGGAATCCGCACCCACAACTTCCCGACTGTAAAGCGGGCGCTCTAACCAAAGACCAACAGGTCGATAATAATTGGTTGCGTGTACCGTATTGTTTTTGCTCCTAATTGGAAATGAAACAAGATTACACTACTGCTTCACATTTCTGTCGTGCAAGGAACGTTAAGCAAAAAAGCTGTACCTCTTAAAGTCTCCGCAGTAGCAACGCGCCGCTTGTGCGCTGTGCACAGCACGCAGGCGCGTTGCTACATACGCACAGTTACATCGGATAACTGAATATTTTTGAAAAACTGGAATGTGCAAACTCAATGGCATGGCTTACCCAAATAAAGTAATAACAGCACATTGTTTGAAGAACGCCTTCAATTTTCAAAATTTGAAATGTTTGTACAGTTGTGTTGGTATTTGTCTAGTAAACTATGCCTACGCGTTATAATGCTCCAAAAGCGTATTTGTCATAAAGAACCGATTTTTGTAATTAGAATCTGGATCCCTGATTGTAATTAATGGCGAAACTGGAAACGCAAATTTATGTCCATTCATGATGAAATAGGCCAACCTCACGAAATGACCTCTGACTTGAACTTTCCCTGAACCGACGGACAACTAATGGATGAATGTAACCTTAAATGGTGCAAAATTCCGCTATTTCCATATTGGAAGACGTTTTCAGCAGCCGTAGAATTATTAATTATTCTAATTACAAAATTCCTTCTTTTGCCGACACAAACAGATATTTGAGCTCTTAACCTTCACACAATATTGTTTACTAGTCAATTACCAATGCAACTGTGCGAAAATCTCACATAACCGAAAATTTTGGGCACTCTTACCTCCGTCTCTCTTCGAAAAAAATGTGCTGTTAGTGCTTTAATGTACAAAAAATAATCAGAACTCGGATGAAATATAGGCATCTAAGAGAACACTCCCCGACAAGGTTGAGCATCTTCTTTTTGGCCCCATCTTCCTTATTATAATAGATGTTTATATTATTATATTTGACGTTATTAATTGGTTAAACTTCCGTAGTTAACTTGTGTAATTACATTATAAGGTCTATTCAAACAAAATTCGAAACAATTAATTTCTCAAATTGAGCAGAACTGGGGTTCGAACCTGCGACAGCATAGATTAATAAGCATTCTTAACTACTGGACTAGCGAGGGAATTTGTTGTGTAAAATTAATTATTGGTCGAGACCAAATGGGACACATTTTTCGCTCATTACCTTCCAAATCCATCATATTTTTAACTCTAAGATTTCACAGGTAAAGGAGAAAAATAGTACTTTCTTTTGATACCGAAATTTCGACCACTTCCTGTAAATTCTGTGGCTTCTAGGCTATTTGCAATCGGACCATGGTCCTTTAATGTTGATGTTTATTTGTTTTTCCTCCTTTTTGATATTTAGCAGACGAAAGTGGAGTCGAAATCACCAATTGCAACGATTGCATCATCAGTGGTCTGTGGAATTCCTACTTCTGAATTGTTATAGTAACAATCATCATAGTTTGCACGACACAGTATATGATATTGGATTTTAAGATGATATGTAGTTTCAGTTTCAACCAAAATGAAGGGAAGACCAAGAGCAGATCATAGGTCGAGACGGATTCGCCACCAATAAAGATTATATTTTTTTTATTCATCATATTTATCCAGGGTAATCCGATCAGCAAAAATAGCTGTTCTTACACGGGGCCCTGCACATGAACAATATAAAAATTTGCACACACATAATACATAGAGTAAAAAGATAAGAAAATTCAATTGCACCAAATTAGAAAATATTTTTTAAAAATATATACCTATACATCAAAATAGTATTAAAAATAGAAGCACACTGCATAAGGTACGACCACTATTATTGCACCGACACCAAAGAAAATATGGGGCCTACCAGAGAATACATTACATTACATTACACAAAATTACATATTAATAGAAATTGCACATACATCCCACACCAAACACGCACCCAAACTTGTAACACAAATATTACCCAAACACTAAAGCCAAAATCACACACACCATAAGCACACTCACCACAACAGCCCACTCAACTATTATAACCACGAAATACAAAACATACACAGACACGCCCGAATACACACACCCACACCCTCACACATATATCCTCACACGCATACAGACGCACGCAAACACACTCACACACGCACGCAGGCACGATTGCAGCAACTGGGATACGTAAAAAATGAACACCAAAAAATAAAATACCAGGCCAAGATATTATTTACAGTTGGGTCCAGCGCAACAATACACCATAAAAATACATCAATAAAAAACAATTGATTATGAGTTGTAAAGTCGTTTTAAACATTGGATATTTTGTGACTTTCTGATCAAATAATGTTATTTCCTACCTCAAACACCACTGTAGAAAAATGACGATTTATAATACTCGGTATCTTTACCATTGTGCAAAGGAGGTAGCGCCAGCAGACCAGCTGCGGCTTGTCTTGTATTAGCATTATGCACATTAGACACATAATTGAATTTAGAACAAAGGTATGATGGAGCCAAACCATTTAAAGATTTATAAATCAACATAGCTTTAAAGTAGTTATTACGATCTTGAAGAGACTTCCAGCCCAAAATAGGAAACATTATCTCAGATGACGTTAATGAATTAACCCTCGTCTACCGAAGGGGGGGGGGGGGGGGTGGTTACCACCCCCTCCCCCTTCAGGTTTTTTCCCCGGCTTGCTAAAACCCCCTTTTTTGATGCAAAATTATTTAATGTAATTGTCAATTGACATGTTCCGCTCCTTTTAATCCAAAAACAAACTCCCCCGGGGTATAGTAAGATACAGGGTGATCCCAAAGTGATCGATAGGGGGAGGGGTGGTAACCACCCCCCTCGGAAGAGAAGTACCAACATGCCTAACACAACACAGGAACATCACAGACACTTGATTTTGGTACCAATAGATAGCTATGGTCCTCCTCTTTCCAATGAGTACCAAACATGCCAGGCATTACGTCAGAATGAGTTCATAAAGTTCGCATGTCAGCAAAACTGCCATTTCCCATAGACACACACAGTGAAAAATTCAATTTTCGCCAAAAAGGTTAGGAAAATCAGATTTTCATGCGGTTTTTGACTCTACTTGAAGGGGAAATGACTAGTTTTATATAATGACATATTTAGAGCTATAATAGGATGTTTGAGTCGAAAATTGCGAAATATCAATTTTCCACCCTATATTCAGTATTTTCGTACTTTCCTCAACATATGACGTCATGGTGACGTCATAATGGGGATGTTAGTACTTATTTTGGTGCCAATGGAAAGACGAAACTCTAAGCTATCCTTTGGGACCAAATTACAGGAATAGGGTGTTCAGTAACGAAAATCACAGGCCCCCCCCCCTTCGGGAGTTTTGTTACAAAAATGGCTAGGTAGACGAGGGTTAACACTTTAAAATTATTCTAGCACAGCGTTTTTGCAAAACATCTAAGATTATGTCATCCTCTTTAAATCTACCGTACCATACTACATTACAATAATCAAAATGGGCTGAATTAATGACTTATACAAAATGTTTAAAGTGGTAACATCAAGAAATGTGCTGAGACGCCTTAAAAGTCCAATTACAAACAAAGCTTTTTGGATAACACCATTAATTTGACAATGCCACAACAGTTCATCATCGATAACCACGCCTAAACATTTAGCTTTATTAACACTTTTAAGTTTACCACCATTAATCATAACTGAAAAGGAATCATCATGCACATTACGTAATCTTGAACTACTGCCTAATAGCATGACATTGGTCTTGTCAACTGTTGAGGACACTCTTATTGGCATGAAGCCATTTCCATAATTGCATCAACCTCACGGGAAATCTTTTTTTGACATAACTTTACATCACTACCGCTTACATCCAATGTATCATCGGCATACATCGAGATTTTCCCATGTTTTGATAACATTTGGCAAATCAATTAATAAAAATAATAAACAAAAGTGACCAAGAATACTGCCTTGCCGGAACACCAGTGTTCACGGGTAATGCGCTTGAAACACCACCATTAACTGTTTAACCGTTGTTTTTCTATCAGACAGGTATGGACCTAAACCCTCTTAAAGTGATGTTATATGCACCATATTACGAGTTGATTAATTAAAATATCAACCTGGTTAACCCCGTATCAAATGCCTTTTGCAAATCAATAAACGCCAAACCATTCAATGTTTTACACCTGAAATTAATGTTTAGCAGCAGTCATCCCCATATCAATAAGAGCAGTTTCGGTAGAGTGCCCAGGTCGAAAACCTTACGGTTATCATTAACACTTAAGTGACAAGGGGGGGGGTTTCCTACGGGACCCCCAAATTTTGTTTTTCACGCGCTGGCCCGCTTTACGCGTGGGATTTTTTGCGCCGAAATTTTTTGTAGTTGTCTGACTTTTAAAGTGCGCTTTATTTTCATACCAAATAATTAAAATCGGCCAAGCCGTTAATGATTTAATTAGTGGGGTCCCCCATGGAACCCCCCCCCCCCCCTGGGCCTACGGAAGTCATTTTTCAGAATATTTTTAAAATAGAATAAGAAAACCAGAACCAAAGCAAATTTTTTTTTGCTGATATAAGTTCACCCATACCTGTAATAAATCAATTATAGTACATTAAAATAAACTTACCCTTTTTTTGCTGAAAACAAACCATTTCATAATGATGTTGCCACCCGTTACTGTACAAACTCTATGGGAAAATGACGTGTATTTTGGAACACCCGTAAAAAATACAGGATTCCCTAAAACTGCTATTTTGGTGTTAATATATTTCATTTGGGTCTTTTTGTCTAGAATAGCTATCAACCTAAATACGTTTTCAAAGTTTTGGTGTAAGCGCAAGCTCATTTGATTTTTCGTCTTTTTTTCCCATTTCCTCCGCGTGTTTTGAAAACAATGTTTTGCACCCTATTTGCCGCCAAATAACAATTCATTTTTTTGTTGCTGTTTTGGGGTTGTCTTATGAACCTTCACATTGTTATAAATGTCTGTGCAAAAATTCCCTCCGTGGGAAGTGGTTTCCTTAGGGGGGGGGGGAGTCCCATGGAACCCCCCCCTCCCCTTGGCACCAACGGGATGAAAACCCCTTTGTCCCTTAAGTGTTAAGAATATTATTTTTATTACATAAGAATATACTGATTATGCACTGCTCTCCAATTATCTTACTGACCACAGGGCTATAGAAATAGGCCTGAATTATTGTGATTGTCATGATCACCACCTTTATGAATGGATAACTTTGGCCACTTCCATGCAGATGGAAAAATGCCAGTAGAGACAGAGAGAGGTTAAGTATGTAAGTCAAACTATCTACAATTGCAGGACGAGCTAACTTTAAGACCCTACAACTTACATCATCGAGACCATAGCCTTATTAGCACTCATGGAGCGTATTTCCTTTGTCTACACAATCATGAAATGAGAGGCAAATCAAGTATAGAAGTAACCTTACTTGACTTTACACAACTAACATTGCTATTATCAGCCATAAACCTCATAATCATATTGATCAATCAAATTGGTAGCCAACATGTGTGAAATGCTTATTAAAAAACCATGGAAACATCTCATCTGAAGTCAAACCATTACCATTTAATACCATGGCGATGGATTTACAAACGTTGGAATTAGGGAAGGACTCGTTTAAGAGACCTGCCAAGTTTACGTAGTCACTTTGTAATTACGGTCTGATCAAATCCTTGTAATAATCCCTTTTGGCAATTCTAATCATACTAGTAACATGATTACGGGCTGATTTGTACGCCTTCCAGTCAGAAACATTGTTACTACGAACAGCCACACGATGAAGTGAATCTCTACTTAACATTTTTTGCTTTATATCGCCACTTAACCAAGGTGCCGGGACTCTCTTTGCGCTTGCTCTTTTAGGCAAATGACGATTCACAACATCAAAAAACATAGTATCCCAAATTTCCAACGCATCATCAACATTATCATGTTTAACAATCTCAATTACCATGGCCATTTTAAAAAATCATTCAACAAACTATTGCTCATTGAAGTCTTTGAAGCAACGAAAATCAATAGTCTTATGACCACCCTGATAGGCCGTGCGTTTCGAATGGCATAAATCATGAAATGGTCGCTTATGGCAGTTTGAATCACACCACTATCCTTATACAATTCACAATTAGATGTACAAAATAGTCAATGATTGTGTCTAACTATTTTTGTGTCACCGAGTTGGGAATGGTAATTATTGCTGAAGTTGGAACATGTTCCAACTAACAAAATACTAGTCTTTTTTTTGACATCTTTAATTGCAATTACTGCTATAATAATGAATACAGCAGCATACACTATGAGCTAAGTTGCCACCTCAACTCCCTGGCACAGTTAAGGAACTTCCATTTATCAGTATATTAGAAAATACACACCATCAGTGGTTTTTGGGTATGATATATGAACCCATGAGAACACAAGGTCAGCTCATGTCAATGCATGTACAAGTACAACTCACTGAACTGTGTCCTTGGAGGATGAGCATATTGTAACTCATAGTGAGATGTAGGAGCACTTTCCCCTTATTAAAGGCATTCGGTCCGCGCTCGATGTTTTTGAAAAAGGGCATTTAAAAGCAGTTAAGATAAACGATAATAAAAGACAGTAAACAACACAATGCGTTGCTTACTTGTTAGAGAAAAGCACAAACACAAAAAACCGCCACAAAAACTTGTTTAGGGGATGTTTTAGTCGGTGGAAAGGGATGGGATGGACCCCTGTATTTTCTAAGCAAGTTAGTAGGGTTATTAAACGAGAATCCCATTCTAGACGTTTGGGGAAGAAGGTTTGGAGATGTTTTTCTATAGTTTGAGCGGTGCTGAATCAGAGGTTTTGGGTTGCCACCTTTAGTTATACGGCTACAGCTCTGATAGGTTCAAGGTCACTCTGAGGCAAAAAAAATCCAATGCTAAGACTTTGTTGAAACGGTGTGAAATTATTGGCCTGGTCATACTGTGAAACAGAAAAGTTAAATTTCAATTATTTTTGGTGAATGACAGCTCGATTACAATTAGAGGTCCAAGTTTTTGTGCCCTTTACAGACCACGTAGACCCTGTTACATTTTGCCCCATAAATACCGATAAACCCAAATACCAACATGGCAAAATAAGCACGATGAAAAATGGACACGGTTTCCAACCAAAATCGGAGCATGAGGTAAGTTTGACTTGAACTTTAGCGGGGCTTTACCTGTTTAGCTAAAGGTTCTAGGAAACTAGACAAAAACTAGTACGTGTTAAACCCTCGTCCAACCCAGGGGGGGGTGGTTTCCACGGCCCCTAACAGATCGCACAAAAACGCACGAATACGAATCTAAGCTGTTATTGTAATTGGAAGAGTGTAGAATAAGTCCTAAGAGTCAACAAGTAGTTCTAAGGCAAAAAATGATGTTTTAATTTATAAAAAATTTCTACAGGTGATAAACCTTTCCAGTTTCAGCATTTTTGAATAAATTTTTAATTATTCAAAAAGAGGAAAAAACAACAGAACCCCCCAAAATTAGGTACTTTCACTAACTTTTCAATAAGACCAAGCCTCAATATTTTCAGGGACGATTTTGCGTGAAAAAAGGTGGAGTACATTTCCTTAGATACTAAAGTTGGGACTTAATATTCTTATTCTACACTCTTCAATTGTAAGTTCATCCTTTGCGGTCATTTTTGCGAAACAAAATATGAGGTTACCACCTTCAGGGATGGTACAGGGTGTACCGTCAAAGTCGGAAGGTGGGGGGAGGAGGGTTGGTTGCCACCTTCCTAGCTAATAGTTTACTGTGCGTAAAATGCCAAAAAATGGTACGTTATTAAAGGATGATGCATGGAAGCAAATAATTTTTTTAGAATAATAACATGTGTATGCTACTTTGGCACCCATCATGGCCAATATAAATACCAATTTGTTGCAATAAAATGGAAAAATGTTCGAAAAACCCTCGATTTTGGCGATTTGCTTACCAATTTGCGTGATGATGAAAATAAGCTCTCGTTATTGACGTTATATGGACGTCATATTGTTAAAATTGATGTTTTTGTACTTGATTTAAAAAAAAGGACCATATGTAGCTACACACTGATACCAACACACCGATGATGTTTGTTCCTTAATTACGAAACGTCTCCCGGGCGGGGGGGGGCCGGTGGTAACACCAAAAAAAAACCTTGTTGTGGACAAGGGTGTGATCCTTTTAATGTGAGACAAATTTTTTGTTTTTTTAACATTCGGTGTACATTATAAAACAATGACTTGATTTCAAATTTACCCCTGTAACTATAATGTTACCCCCTTCTTATTTTACCAAGTTCCCAACATTTCCCAAGGTTGGACCAAATTCAGAGTGCAGAACCTTAAAAACTATATAAAAACATCTTTCAAACCTCCTCAAATTCTAGAATGGGATTCTCGTTTATAAGGCTTCGATCAAGGGCCACGCTGATGGTGGGAGACGTAGTGCGAGTGGAGATTCTTGGACTTTTTTTTTTTGATTAGTTATTATAGTTTCTGCTATGCGAGGAATAAGAGACCACGGAGATCTAGTTCAAAACAATACAGAAACCAAGGATTTAAAGATTTCTCCTGACGAAAAGAAAGAAAAGACCTGCTATGTCTGCAGAAAAATGGTATCACAGGACGTAAAAGCAGTTGGTAGAATACTGATAGCGGCGATACACGTGGCTTGAGTGACAATAGCCCACCTGTAAAACGACATAAGCGGTAGGCCAAGGGCATCATCACGTACGCAGCAGTGACCCGAGAAATTCTAACGAGGGAAATGGCGGGGGACTAAAACCTGAACGGAGAGTGGAGAACAGCTATTAGCCAGATGACAGAAATAGGATATAAAAGAAGATTTCGAAAGATTGCAGGAAAACCAGTCAACGAAAGAAAGAGAGTTTGAGCTTTCATGAATAATGAAGTAGAAACTTTGAAAGCCACAAATACCAGAAATGGAAGAACGTCTCGCTTGAAAAAAACAGCGCAAATTGGAAAGCAACAGGTACTTATGCAGGCTTTACGTGGCTGAGAGAAAATCTGGTCCTAAATAAAATGTCCGGAATGAAGTAAAGAAAATGGTCAGGAGGACACTAAGACTGTGTCTTGGATTTTATCGAGGAGAATTTGGGACTAAATACGGAAGATATGGAATACAGAGAACCTAGAGTGTTTTCAAGGAAATAGCAGGACCACGCCCAATCATAGTTGACTTGCGCGAAATCACTGATAAAGAAAACATTTTAAGAAATGCCCATAATGTAAAAGGGGAAACCGATGTATGGCGATCTTTGACGATCTACCACCTCAGATTAGAGCAGAAAGGGAAGAAATTACTACCAAAACTGAAGGAAGCAAAAAGGCAGGGAAAGAAAGCCGTGTTCAGCCGACGCGAACCAGATAGACTTATTATTGATGGGGTCGCCGTATCCTGTGACTAGACGACGCGGCTTCTTGGTATGTTACGAATTGTAAACATGCTAGTCGTTCATGTTTTGAAAGTTGGTTTCAAGAATTAAAAAGACTGGATCTTGGAAATGAGTTTTGAACTGTGCAGCGAATACTTAGCTTCCATTTTCGATAGTGAAATAAAGTTAAATTCAGTTTTGTTGTTTACCATAGGATGTGAAAATATCCACTATGGGGATTAATCTGTTTATCCTGTTTATGGAGTTAATCTCATTGAATGTGTAAATAGATCGCGAAAAGGTACCCGTGAACACTAATCCTGCTTGTTAAAAAATCACACGTGAGGAACTGATTTGTAACATTGTTTACAAATGTGTGGGTGCTATGCAGATAGAGACATGTCTGTTTTTTTTTATGGTTGTCTGGCAAGGCATTAGTACTTTGCAAATACTTGAGTGTGCTTGTCTTTTTTCGGCATCGCATTGCAACGATGAGTGTGAGTGGTCTGGAGCTCGAAACTCGTGCATTCAGCGTCAAGTTATACAAAAAATTGTATACCGTCGGCACATTCGGGCAGGCAACGGGGTATGTTCGCCGTTTCAGGTTTACTTTTTCAACTTTTTCTACTCTGAAGGGTTTTGTTTTTTGCTTATATTCATAATAAGTTCCACCACAGAGGATCACAACAAATTGCCACTGTTATTGCTATATTGTACAAAGATACTAATGGTTTTACACCATGGACGATTATACATTGCTATTCAATTACTTCATTGTATGTATAAATGGTTCGAAACATGGTACAAGTATAGAAAATGCCTGATGATACACGTACTTTGACTGTAGTTTCAACACCTGGTAACAATAAGCGCTGGAATGTAAACAAGCTTGATATTCTCACAAGCATGACAGGTGGTTATAACGTGTTATCAGTGCGATGCATATTTCAATGGCGGTAGTTAAGATTTCAATGAACTGTCGTGGTTTAGCTGATGTGAAGAAAAGATTTGAGTTCTAATTTCTGAAGGAAAAAATAGGTGCTTATATTGTGCAGGACACCCAGTTATTAATAAGTAAAACAGTCAATTGAGAGAGACTGGGATGGTGATTGTTTTATTAAGTTGCCTGAAATCTCAGGCAAGAGGAGTTATGATTTTATTCAAATGCCAGATATGATTATATATTCATGAGGTTAAGCTTGATTAAAAATGGTAATATTACTATTGATTTGTAAGTTTTTCAGAGAAAAGGGTTACCCTATGTCACAGTTTATGGTCCAAATAATGATTCCCCCAATTTCTCTTAGTATTAAAAAAATATTGCAAACATTAAAAATACAAATTATATCTTTGCGGCGATGGAATTAGTTATAATCCAAAGTTTAGGATTACACACAATTATACACATATTAAGAGACCAAAAGCAAGAAAAGGTGCGTTGGTATTAGATTTGAGGAGCGAATGGGGGAATTGGATCTTGTGACCCATTGGAGAAGTAACCAATGAAAATAAGAAGCGTTTTACATGGCGTCAAACACATCCACTGAAGCCAAATGTTGAGATTTTTTTCTTATTTCAGATGATTTCGCAATCTTGGTATTAATCATGAAATCTCGCCCTGGTTATAGGGAACACATCATTCCTACTTTATATTAGTTTTACGTTTAATGTCTTAGAAGAGGTAGAAGTTACTGGAAATTTAATAATTCAATAGTGTCCAGTTAATCCGTTCCCATTTCAATTAGGAATTACTATTAAAAATGTGATTGATTCAATATTATTGCAAAACCTCATAATACTGAGAAAATATGACCAAATTCACCCTTCTGATTTGAATTTTCAGATTAGGAATCAACTATTTTTCGAGACACTTTACTTGAACTAAGGGGATAAAACAATTTCGTACTAGTCACATTAAAAGAAGAATGATCACAACAGGGAATTAGAACTTCAAAATGAGATAGAGATTTTAGAAAGTAGTCATACTATCTGATTCCAATTTGATTAACGTTTTAAACCAAAAAAGTTAGAGTACAAAATTGGCGTCATACAAAATGGAGGGGGCAATGATCGAATTCCAAAGTTAAATGGCTCAGACAGGGGAAAAAGGAAAAAACATCGGCTTATTTTTTGAGTCTTGAAAAAACGAAATTTCCTCTAAGCAAAATCTATTAATATGATTGGGTTGGTAAGGATGGTCATGAGAAATGTACACAGAATGAATCATGGCATGAATGGTTTTCAATTTATGAGAAATTGTATAGTTGTAAGGATGCACATGGTATTGATTTAAAACAATTTCTTGGTACTGATAATTTCCCATGTTTTGAATGATCATCAAAAAGGTCAACTTGAAGGCCAATGGGTGGTACAAAGAAATTCTTGATGTTTAATAAAATATGAGCCATAATAAGAGCCCAGGGCTTGAAGGTACATGTTGAATTTTTTAAATTTTTGTGAAGGATTTATCAGGTTTTGACTTAGTTCAATAACACGAAGCTTTGAATGGTGTTCTCTCGCCACACAAAAGAGAGGTGTTATACTAGATTCCATTAAGTGTCAAAAGCTAGACATTTTAAAAAATGGCGTCCAATCTCTCGTTTGATTGTGAGTTTATAAAATTTGCTTCATCGGGTATTGCTCAAAGATTAAAGAGGTGCTGGCAAGTGTTATTAGTCCTGACCAAACGGGTTTCAGGTGTGGAAGAGTGATAGGGAAAAAATATAAGGCAAGTGTATGAAACTCATGAAGTATGATGAGTTAATAATATTTCTGGTCTCTCTTACTTGTGATTTTGAAGAAGGCATTGATTGCGCGTCTCGCACAAATTTATTTCGATGTGTTAGATTTATAAATTTTGGGGGATAATTCAAAAGATGGGTCAAAATATTTTAAGTACTCTGCCCGAATCAACGGTTTAGCATGTTCATATATATGACTCCTTTTTTTCACTATTAAATCTGGCTGTCGCCAAGGTGACGGTTTGTCCCCATACATTTTTTTGTTATGTTAACAGATTTTAAATCTTGCATTAATAATACAAGAATATAAAAGGGATTTTTTTGAACAATTTACTGAGTACAAAAGATGTACAATACGCAGATTGACCACCACAATTTTCTGGATGGCACCGAGGAGTCATTGTCCGAAAACATGATGTTATTTGATAAGTTTGAAAATAATTCTGGGTTGGAAGTGAATATGAGAAAAAACAAGTGTTATTTGGATTGGTGCCAAAAAAGGGTCCAACCGAAGTTCTATGTAAAACCTAAAGTTATCATGGATTGGCCTTCAATAATTTTAAGTATTTAGGTGTTACATTGTGAGTGTTAACATGACAATATAAAGTTAATGTTAATTACGAGTCAACAATGCAAGCGATCACTAAAGCTGATTCACCATTGGTCAAGACGTTTTCTCACAGTTGCTGGAAGGGTTTTTGGTTGTGAAATCCTATTTTGCCGAAATTAATCACCTAGATTCTCTACCTGCCAAACCCAGACCAAAAAATGGATACTAGATATTAATGCTAAGCTTTATAATTTTATCTGGGATGGGGGAAGATGCAGGATTAGCAGAAAGAAATCAAATGGCTTGCTATTATATAAAGTGTGTTAAACATGATTCAGTTAAGCCCTTGTTCTTAAAGCACTCAACATATATGGGGTGAGAAGATTGTGTAAGTACCCAGATAGTAGGAAGATGATTTCACCTATTTAAATTTGTTCCTACATGTAATTTCGATTTTCTTCCAAAGAATACTGGAATAGTATTATAAGTAAGGTGGCTAATGGTTTTTGGGAAGATGTGCTTTTGGCGTGGAAATGAATTGTAGTTTTGTTGCGTTACACAAAATAACAAAAGGGAAAGTATTAAGTGCCAGTATTTGGAACAATGAACAATTAAAGTGGATTAATAAGTGTATTTTTTATAAGAAATGGTACGATATGGCATCAAGTTATAAAATCTTTTGATAGTAAGGGGATTTTGTTTCACTTAAAGAGATTCAAAAGAAGTTCATATTAAAATAAATTTTCTCCACTTTTTACGGCGGGTTAAAAAATGCTATTAATAAGTCATTCTCCCCATCTTTTATGCCAAACCAGGTAAAAGTGCTTAAAAATCCCCTATTTAAAGCTGCAATGCTAATTACTTCTGGAAGTTGCAAAAGGATTGTAAGGAAATTTTATAGGCATTAATTGCAACACAATGTTGTTCATGATAAATGTATACAAAAAGTGGAAAAATCAAGTATTAAATGGTAATATTCTACAAAATTTGGTGTTTAAAATATGATTCTATAATTGGGAAGACACAGATATCACAACTTGTTGGTTTCAGTTTTCGTATCTTGACCAGTATCATTGCACTAATAGTTTTTGACCAGATTGGTAAATTGAACAATCCTCTCTGTCTTTTTGTGGGTGAGCAGAGGAAACTATACTCATTAGTCTGGGAGTGCAATAAGTTAGGATTTTTTGGAAGGTTTCAAGAATGGGTTAACAGTATTTTACAAATTTTGATCTCAATTTGAGTAAAAGGACCAGGTATTCTGGCAATTATTGCCAAACGGATAAATTCTTACTAATTTTATTTTGATTTAAAATTCATATTTATAATGTAGAGTTAATAAGGTTAACCCCTCCTTCACATCAGCTAAATACAATTTGGATGGTTTTACAATATGAAGATTAATTTCTGAATCAAAATATGAAAGAAAAAACTGTGAAGTTCGTTGGCCAATTTTGGGTTGCTTTGTTTGAGAGTTATCAGCTTGTTAATCGAGTGTTCTCGATTGGGGAACGGTAGGTGGGAGCATTCGAGCACTACAACCTAGAATGACGCTAGTAGTGGCGGCCGGGTTTCCCAGCTCATTCTCTTTGGTAGTATTTTGGGCATCTCTAAACTGTTATTATGCGATTTGGTCTGACCGTCTGGGACCCCTACTCAAGTCATGGGGCTTCAAATTATTGTTTTAGCTGAGAGTTTTGTCGTCATTTTGCCTCAATAAGATGGCCCAGAACTTAGTTTCTGGTTCCACGCTTGTCTATTTGCCAGTCCTATCTAGGCCTCGATTTAGTTATGATTTTAAAAATCTCAAGGTTACGATACCGCCATAATCTTTTGCCAGGGTAGGATCGGGTGTCCGTCCCCCTGGCCTTCAGGTTGAAGATAAAGTATGGTTACAATAAGGTGTACTAAGCTTCATTTCCAAAATTTACATGCTTTTTGTGTCGCCCTGCCTTAAGGCAGGGAAGACACATAGGGAATCACTCTGTCCACTGTAGTTGTTGAGGTCTTGTTGAGTCTGTTGTTACAAAAAAAGGTTTAAAAATTTGCCTCCTACTGTCCATAGACTCTTGATGGATGAAGCCAAAATATTTGGGTCACAGGTGCAGCGTGGCATTGCCATTTGTTAAAATTTGCATCTAATGTCCATATACTTTGAGGATTTAAGCCAAATTTGGGGTCAAGGCTGCCTGCAGCGTGGCATCTTGCCATTTGGTTGATGACGGCCAAAGGTCCACATGAGGTCAAAGTCACTAATGAGGTCAAAGGGTCATGTGAGGTCAAAGTTGTTGTAAAATGGGCTGTCTGTCTGTAAAGTAAAAAATTGAACCTAAATCTGAAAAGTTGAAGTGCAATTGGAACCAAACTATGATTCTTAGTTGCAACATGTGATCCCTCATTTGTGATGGGTCAAGGGGCCACCTACCAAGGTCAAAGTCATGTGAGGGCAAGTTATAAAATGGCTGAAAATGTAAAATGACCTCATTTGATGGGTTTGAAGTTCGGTTGGAACCGAACTTGGTGTGGAGTTTTACATGCAAACCTATTTGTTTATGAGGTCAAAGGTCATACACCAAGTCCAAGGTGTGACCCCCGGTGGATGTTCAGGCCTATCATTCACAAACCGTTGGATGGCAGGCGCGACAAAGCGGTCCGAGGACCTAGGGATTTTTTTTGTGTGTATTTTAGGGTATTTTGTGAAGTTGTTCACTTGAAAAACTTTATGAGTGAGGCAAATGTGTGACACATGTATTGATTAGCTTATTATTACAAATGCTGTTGTGCCTTTTTTTTTTGCGGGGTGTTATTTTTTCCCATCTGGGCTGAACTTATGCGTTGTTTTGCGGTTGATCTTTTAGGAGGCATGTCAATGTTTGCGAAATGAGCTAGTTCTCCTGCTATGTACATGTAGGAATGTCCTACAAAAATGTTACTGCATACACAGTTCACTACAGTGAGGTGTTGACAATGCTATGCTGGTCAAACACACTAATTCTATAATGTAGACATCTGTACATGTATTCAATGCTAATTGTATGGACATTGCCTGTGTTGATGTTGAGAGTCTCTGTGGATGGAAGATAAAAAAAAAATAAAAAAAAAAAAAAAAAAAAAACATGTGTATGCTTACTTTGGACCCAGCATTGCCAAAATAAATACCATTTTGTTTGCATAAATGGCAAAAATGGTCGAAAAAACCCTCGATTTTGGCGATTTGCTTACAAATTTGCGTGAAAATAAGCTCTCAGTTATGACGTTGACTATGACGTCATATTGTTAAAACTTGATGTTTTTGTACTGATTTTAAAAAAAAGGACATATGTAGCTACACAATGATCCAAACAAGATGATGTTTGTCCCTTAATTACGAAAAAACCGTTTGGGGGCGGGGGGGGGGGGGGGTAACCAAAAAAACCCTGTGTTGGACAAGGGTTTCCTTTTAATGAGACAAATACATTCGGTGTACATTATAACACAATTTGACTTGATTTCAAATTTACCCCTGTACTAATTTTACCCCCTTATTTTACCACGGGTCCCACAGTTCCAAGAGGTTGGACCCACAAATTCTGATTCAGCACCCTTAAAACTATATAAAAACATCTTCAAACCTTCCTCAAACTTCTAGAATGGGATTATCGTTTATAACCCTGAGTGTTATTGTGAATAGAAAGGGGACAGAAAACAGAAAACGTAAACAATAGTAGGTAATAATTCAAAATACCTATTTAATTCCATATGTAACTAAAGGTTTTATTTTTCCAACGTATTTCATATAAGTACAATCTACTAAATTGGCACACCCGAAAAGATTTGCCTCTGTCGATTATCCGAAAGAGATGACACGGTTTTTTGTCTTAACTAAAGTTCCAATCAAGATCTTTCGTCCTCACAAAGAGGCCTAACAAAAATTAGGATTAGTTGACTGTTTTATTTTCACAAAAGTATAATTTCTCCGGACTCGGAGTTTCATAGAAAAGAAATTTTGTTTTGTTTTGAAACTCGAGGTACTGCAAGAGGTTGGTTTTGTCGAAGCTGGTACTTTCCACGTTATAGTACATGTGGAACTGTATTTTTTGTGAAAATTTCATATACAATCTGGCAACCAAGGTTTTTTCTAACTCAAAATTGTATGAGGATTCCAAAAAATCATGTGTGTCATTTTAAAAATGTGTTCTTGGATGTATTCTAGGGGGCAAGGTTTATACAGGGGTTGAAATATAAACGGGGCCAAAATGTGTTTTAAAGGAAATACATCATGTCAGTACTTTTCAAGGATTACAGAAAGGTATAGTTTGCCCTACCTGAGGGTTATAGTAAAGAGTTACAAGGCAAATGGGTTCAAGGTCACACTGGGGGTAAAATTTCAGATTCATCAGTTTGTTTTAAAAATGGTGCCAAATTGTTCGTCTTACTATATACAGGTCGCGTTGTCAATGATGTTTTGATGATAATTAAGAAGGCAAATATGGCCGTGGTCAACAGGGTCTATGGGAGACCACTAGTCATATCTGTAAAAGTCTCATCCTCACTTTGGAAGGTGAAACATAGAATCTATATCATTTTCTTATTTAGTATTACCCATGAAGAGATTTAAAACATTTCGTTCATTTTCAACAAAATCGGACCATTCTATAAATAATGACCATGAACTTTCTTGAGCCTTTGTCTAAAAAACACAAATGAATATCTAACGGTACCCAAAAAATAAACGGGGTGATAGAATAAATTGGGATTTTCAGCATAAGTTTATTTTGGTGTCCTCTAAAGAGTTAAGGGCAAAACAAAAGAGGTAATAGAGAGGTTTCGCAAGGTCACGGATACGAATATGAGCACGGATACGTCATCACCTTTTGCGTTCCAGGTGACGTGTATCCGTAACACGCTTTTTTGATACAAGATGGACGGATACTGGCTGAGATCTACGTCAGTGAAAAACGGTTATCATTCTGAACCACGCTCAAGTGGGAAATGTTGCCCACTCTATTTTGAAAGTTGATTCTAGAGTGATTTTTCCGCTGAACACGATGGTGGAACGCCGATTATTCAAAAAATCTTCTAAAAAAGTCTTTTTTCCCCGGGGGCTCGACTCCAAAAGGGGTGTTTTTACTAAAAGGGTTAGGCTGCCAGGTTTATGTGATTTATGTGTCTCACTATACATTTTCCGGAATAAGAAATTCCACTAAACTATGTTTCAATTTCCAAAATATGCTTAAATGCTCTTCCGGGTTGCCACTCCGGGAACAGTGGTATTTTAATGAAAGGATTGGGATGTCCAATTAACATAATTTTATTGTCCAATTATGACAATTTCGTACCTATGAAATTCAACCGAAACTATTTTTTAATGTCCCCCAAAATTGCCAAAGTGATGTTCCGGGGGTGCTAAAAAAAAAGTGTGTGGTGTTTTTTTAAACTTCCAATTTTTAAAAAAAATGTCTATTTACATGATATAGGTGTCTAATTAATACATTTTCAGACTAGATAAAGAAGTTCATTCACTATTTTTAAAATATGCTCAAATGCTTTTCCGGGGGTGAAAGAAATGGTTATTGAATTTCTCATAGCCGACCATGTCTATTGAGACACTTACATCAGGTAAATAGGACATTCCTAACCCTTTTTAGTAAATCACCCCCCCCCCCCCCCGGAAAAGCACTTTGGTCACCCTCGGAACAAGCATTTTGACATTTTTTGGGGACTAAAAATAGTTCAGTTTTTATTACTGATGTATAATAAATGTATAATTTGATCATAATATTATGTTAATTGGATATTCCTAAACAGTTCATTAAAATACTCCCTTCCCGGAGTGGCCCCCCCGGAAAAGCATTTTAAGCATATCTTTATATATTTCAAAAGAATTCCTATTTAATTCAATTCCGAAGATTTATATTTAAGACCTAAATCCCCTAAATATTACATCCCTAACCCTCTTAGTAAAACAACCCCTTTGAGAGTGACCACCTCCGGAACAGCATTTGGGGGACTAAAATAGTTCAGTTTAATTTCATTACCACTGTGTGGATGTTGACCAATAGGTTAATTGCATATTTCCACAAACTTTCATTAAATACCCTCCGGAGTGCATCCCCGAAAAGCATTTTAACATATTTTCAGATTTAAATAAGTTTGGTTTTGCATTTCTCATTGCGTGAAGTGTACAAATAGACACCTAATCACATAAATAATGACATTCCTAACCGTTTGTAAAACATCACCTTTTATGAGTGGGAAACACCACCCCCCCCCCGTAAAACAATTTGGGCTAATTTTTTTTTAATTATCGGCGTTTACCATCTTGTACAGTGGAAAATCAAACTCCCCCAGAAATCAATTTTCGAAAATAATCCGCAACTTTCGCCCTTATCATGTTGAATGACAACCGCCCGCCCGCCCTGCAGCGAGTAATCATGATGCGCACATGCGAAACTAAACATTATTTGCGCAGCCACGTGAACGGTTACGGCTATCGTATCCGTAACCGTATCCGTGACCTTGCGACCTTCTCTTATGTCCCTTTAACGAATAACCCAACTGGAAAGAGGTAAGGAACTTTCTTTATAGGACAGAGCGATTTTTCCAGGCCAATAGCGAGTAAATATACAAAAATAGTCTTTTTAAATTATAATCGAGGTATAATGTTCATCATCTTTTTTGCAGTGCTCTGTAGAGTTAGTGCAAACAGAAGCGTCCAAACATTACCGGATTTGTGAATGTCCTTTAACAGGGCTCCTAAATCGGGATAGGGCACTCGATTGAGAAGTTGATGCATGATGTGCCGTATTAGGTACTTAATCGAAATGGGTGGCGCTTATTCCTATGAGATCGAAATCGTCTATGGGCATTTGTAACATTTTCATCGATCACCCCGCCTGCCTTTATTAGCGATGTATTTATGTAAACATTTGAACCCTCCCTTCGAGTTTCTCTCTATTCAATGACTAAATGTCCCCTCCCTTATGTCCCTATATGCCATTTTTTGCCACTTTTCGATAATCACGGAGCGGACCCCTACCTTGTTGTAGAAACAATCACGCTACCCCCTTTGTTTAGCGGGGGGCGTCAAATTTGGGAGTCATTCTCCTCTTCGGACGTAAGGGATATAAGTGCAAAATATGTCACAATCAAGCACGCTTCCGAAACGTTGCGTGAACAAACGTGCAATTTATATTCAGGTCTAAGGATAAAAAACAAACTAATCCTTAATTTTTTTTTATTATAGAACCGTTGAAGACGGAAGTCCCACCAATACTACTCCGTTCGAGCTGTCATTAGAAAATCAAGGCTACTTGGACGAGCCAACGTAGAAATACATACAACTGCCCAACGTATCCCAAGACAATGCAGACCCACACAACATGTACCCGGAAAATGATATTAAAGTGGATTTTAAAATGTTTGCAACACAGCCAAACCATACACACCTTTAAAAACCATAATAATGTGTAATACCTGAAAGTGGCAACGAGTATGAACTTTATTTTTATCAATGTTTTTTTTTTTTTTCAAATTTGCCGAAGCTTTTCAAACATTCAATAGGTTTTTGGTAACTTTTCATTGGGATTATTTTTTAACTGTTATTTTTTTTTAGCTGTGTATACTTTTTCCGTATAAAAATCATTTATGTATACGTAATCATTTATCGTTTTCTTCTTGTTGTTTCTTGTAACATTTTATGTAATTTGTAGCTCCTTCGTACTTACTGTTTTTTAATCCAAAGTGTTTTCAAGCTCATTTCTTTGATAGCTCTCTCTATCCTTCTGATTATCCCTCTAATGCTTCTGACTGTCACAAGTCGTGAATAGCAACTCAGTCATTACTACTCCAATTTTCCAATTCAATATCAAACTATTCGCAAATATCTAAAAACTTGTCAATTTCTCTTTTCCACCTAAATACCAGCAGCCACCATCAACAACCCGTAGAGAGGGAAGACCAGCAGACAAGCTAACGAGCTGCCAGTAGAAAATCAAGGCTACTTTAACAGCACGTAAAATACAACTGCCAACTATCCCAGACCATGCAGACAGCAGCACAATGTCCCCGTGACAATGCATATCAAGAACTTTTTTGGATTTTGAAAATGTTTTTACAACACCAACCATCACAACATTAAACACAGTGAATGTGTAATATCTGAAAGTGGCAAACGAGTGTGAGTTTATTTTACGAAGGAGTTTTTCAAATTTGCTGGAGGCTTTTCAATCACATTCCAATTGGTTTTGGTATCTTTCAATGATAATATTTTACTGATCGTAACTTTTTTTATGTGTATTCCTTCCTCTACAAAAATCATTTATCGTTTTATTCTTGTAAGTTCGTGTGTCATTTTCATCTATCGTTTTTCTTGTATATTCTTGTCCATAGTCCCGTATTCTTGTTCTTTCATGATAATCTCGTATTTGTAACGTCTACTTTAATGTCCACTCCTTGCCTAAATCTTTTCAACTTTCAAACCCTTGTCTTCTCTCTCTCTCTCTCTCCCCCGTCTCTCTCTCTCTCTCCTTCTAATGCTCATTCTGATGCTACTGATGTCACAAGTGTGATTGCAACTCTTGTCGTTACTTTTACTAACTTCCAATGAATACAGATTCCGCTCATAATCCAAATATTCCAAATATTAAAATTGCATTTTTTCTTTTCCACCAAATTACAACCGACAGCCTCAACGTATCCTCCAACGACATTGTATCTACCCCCTAGCTTACAAAGCCACTAATCTATCACGGTGGAGTCACGTTTCATTGTCCATGTGTACGCATGCTCGTTCTAAATTTCGAATAAAAAGTATATTTCGCTACTATGTTCGCGAACATTTAATGTCCCGAAAATTCAGAAATAGGGTGCTTTTCAGAGGTTAGTGTCCTTGAAATTTAAATAAAAAAGTATTTTCAAGACTAACCACTTTTTGAGTTGTTTGAATTTTCATGTCTTTCTCTGTTTTTTTTTTTTTTTTTTTTTTGATGTGGTAGAGAACTAGTCACCCCTTGTGAATCGTGAACTACGGATCACTCACTGAATGCCAATTCTCTATTTTCGAGCACCTACATTTCTCACAGTCACCGGCTCAACAATTCATTTTAACATCGTTTAACATGGGATTTTCTTGGTATTTTTGCCTTCTCTGGGGTTCTCTCTCTGATTTCTCAAAAACCTACTGAGCTGTGAATTTCATTTTTCATGGAGGAGTTAATTAATATTTTTTTGTATCAAATGTGCAAATCCCTGACAATCCACCCACGCAAGCTGAGATATAACGGGGGGGTTTATCAAAGGCCATCTGTTTTTTCACCCATTCCATGGGAATTTACACAGTTAACATATTTTGTTGTCGGGTGAACGATTTCCAGCACATTGCATTTACTGTATTCATGGCCATTAAATATTAACACTTAGAAACAACCAAATGCACACAATAATTTTTGATTAATTAAATGGCAATAGGCCTTTAGATATTAATAAACCCGCAGGATTAAGCCTACATTCGCATTCTAAATAGTTGTGATCAGCACAACTTGTATGTCTATTTAGTTATCTATCTCTACCTGTGCATTTTTTTGTGATAATAAAATAGCATTTTCAAAATATATACTAACTACGTGGTACATGTGTTGAATAACACAATCACATTTATTTCTGGACATGACTTGTTTTGCTAGCTGTCATCTTTTAACCATCCCAAACACCCCATGACACACAACAGATAACTACGTTTTTCTTGGCGTTTCTCGTGTTTGGAAGGGGGGGGGGTTTTTTTAATAAATAACACAATTGGTAGAATGTGCCATTCATTTTCATTGCACTAAGCTAAGGGGATCACGCCTGTCATTTATTAGTCTGTGTTACAGACCTTGTTACTGTATTACTCTATGTGAAGATAAACTACGGATACTTCAACTAAAGGGACCACCAACTTAGTCTGTGTACGACCCTGTTTCTATTAAAGTTACTAACGTTATCCTAGGTTTAAAGATAGTTATTGATAAGAAAGCACGACTTCAAACATATGAGTTCTCTATCCTCCCGGTCATTCCCAAATTTCTCGAAACAAATGGTTTTAGCCTAAACTCCACGTAAATATGCCTCGCAATTATCATTATCTTAGTAAATGTGGACTCAAAATGATTAATCGTACAATACTAATTCAAATATTTTTATGTCTCAAAATATGAAAGATTATAAGCTTAAAATTGTCCAACAAAAATATCCTTAACTTTTTTTTTATTTGAGTATTTAACAACGCATTATACGCTCGTAGTTATAGTAAATTGTGCATAAAAAATCAGTAATCATTTTACACTTAATTGAATTGAATTGTAATTCTTGATAATCTTTACTAAACCAGACTCAATCGGTTAAATTAAACAATTCAAATTTATAACAACAGACAATGTGTAAAACCAAAAAGAAAGCAGATCGACAAGCAGAAATTTAGTATATTATTGTCACTCTTGTTCAAAATTAAAGATCAGCTACCCTCTTGTAGTAAGTCCTATTCATGTTGTGTATGATATCTGATCATTTTAATTCGCAATATATTAATTTGAAAGTAAGACTTTTTTTAAAAACGATTTACAGCTCACTCGTCCTGTCATATTTTTTTTGAAGCGGCTATGCTTTGACATGATCGCACACTCTAACTTAGTTCTATCTTTCCTCTTCAAAGAGAGGGGGCTATCCGGGCTTTGCAAGCACCAATTTCCTTGGCTTGCTCACACAGATACACTATTTTCATCTTTACCATCTTTAAAATAATGATATTTACGCGCTACAGCTAGCGGACTTCTTCCTGTAGATCTTCTGGACGATGGCTTTTTTAATACACTTTTCCATTAATGTAATACTAGGGCACATAAATGTTACTTTCACATCAGTTGAACAATATGCTTGGTCCTTGCCAGTGACATCTCAAGACCCTTGCTTTGGAATCGGCTTTCCACTCACTTCCAAAATTCCTCTGCCCCTCTACACTATCAAATCTATCTTGAAAAGTATATCATCAGTACATATAATCCTGTTAATTGTCTTTTCCTCTTCCTTTATGCTATCGCTTATCACTAACCCTCACCCTCCATTTGGCCTCTCCCATTTTCTTCTTCTTTCCTTTGCTGTGTCTTCCTTGCCCTTCATTTCTCCTAAGTAGTAGGACTTAGTATCGTAGCGTCTGTTTTTTCTGTTTTGTTCTCTATCTTCCTGGTTATTGTCCAACGCCCGTCTCTCTCTCTGGTCAATTTCCTTTTAGTATTTTTTATCGTTTGATATGAAATCTCATAATTTTATATGTATTATAGGATTGCTTAGGAGGTACAATATATAATTTAGGATTAGTACTTAAGAAGAGGTCATCGCGCCTTCACGCTCTGCGTTTATTGGTGAGATGTCCTTTCACATTTCTGTTTTTTGATTGATACTATTTATTCCTGTACATGTAGAGGCTATTATACAAATATTGAACTGCTCATGAGGTGACTGCGGACCGTGGGCCTACTATTTTCCCTCGACTTCGGTCTCTGGAAATCTTAGGCCCACGGTCCAGTCCTCGGTAGTTTTTTGGCAGGCACCATTTCATCACGAATATAGAAGAGCATCATATTCGTTTTATATAACAACATAAAAATATTCTGTCTTTGAAAAACTTGCCAAGTCAAGATACCAATGCAGGGAAAAAAGTTCACATAAAACGAACTATTTACCCATGATGGGGAAATTGCGTGCATTTCTTGAACAATATTTTTTTAATTTTTTATTTAAATTGCTTTACAAATAAAAGACAAAGTGTAATGGGTATTTTATCAGTTTTTTAATTTTTTGAATTTTGTGATTTTTTATAGTTTTATTTTGTATATTGATAAGAATGTGAATATTGAAGGATGAATAAAATGTGAATAAAATTCAATTGCACCAAATAGTCATAGGCAGCTACTTCGTGACCAAAATACCGCGATTTAGAATCACCAGGGTAACAATAATGATTAGCTTAGATTAACTAAGAAGGCAAAATTTTTTTGATTGTTTTTGCTATCCTAAACATCACCGGCACAAGTAATCGAAATATCACCCCCAAACACTTATTTACAAAGTGACGCGTTTTGTATTTTCCATGTTTGTATTCTCCTCGAATCCTTTTGGGGCAGCTTCAATTGTTATTTTTTAAAACAGTCAGAAGCGGCCTACTGTTACAGGTTTTACTAATGTACATAACGCAATTTAAATATATTTGTGATAATTAGATATGTATATCTGACAGAATAGAATCTAGAAAGGCCTACTCTTGCAGGCACTATATGCGTCCTACAGGTTTACATCTGATACGAAATAGACCTAAAAGAATGGGAGCAAAGCTTAGTCCATTGTTAACGTTCGCGCGTATCGAACCAGGTCTGTTGCGGCTTGCATGACTTGCCGCACGATGGCGCTGTGAGCACACCTACCTTTTTTATGAGCGGGGTATCCTGCGAATCAGTCAATTTTACCATTTTGTGCTTCAATTCATGACCTAACGTGAATATAATTGTTCTTATGACCGGCTCACATGACCTTTAGGGTTTGGCCAGGTCATCAATACTTCATTTTTTCATAAGACTTAATCCAAAATGAAAATAAATGGCCAATTAGATCCTATTCTGTTAAAAAATAACGTTTGAGAAATACTGGTCCAAATTTGTTTCAATTTTTTTGATATTGAAAGAGAAAATACACATTTTAGTAACTCAGTGTATTTTGAAAGATATCCAAGAATGTCAGTAATACATTGAAATTGGAGCAAATTCTACCTATAGTCTACAAATGAGTGTACAATTGGGGTTCATTTTAAGTTTTCCATGGCTTTATATGCAAAGGTCATTTGATTACTAACGTGTGTTCCGCGTTTGAGAAAATACCACCACGTGTGAGCATCATTGATTTAAAAATAGCCCGCCACACTCAAATCTTGGGGGTTATACATTGAAATGTATTGAATATCGATTACTGCTTCTCGATCAGTCGAGTGAATCGTTGAATTAACATACTAATGTCGTACCAGACACTGCACGCTGCAAACAATCCATTACTTGCTTCGAATGCTCTTTTAGGTATATTCCTCCTCATGTTACAGGTTTACTAATGTACACTAACGCACATTAATCACGTTTTGGTGATTAATTAGGTATATGTGTATCTGACAGAAATAGAAACTATAAAGTCTACTCTTTCAGGCACAGTACAGCCTCCGCAAAGTATGCATATTTTATTATATAAACATTTTGTATGCGCCTACAGGTTACCGGTTTCCTAATGTACATAACGCACATTAATCAGGTTTTGTGATTATTAAGGTAATTTGTATCTGACAT